>JAKRZM010001288.1:795213-830357 GCA_036379175.1 Heliconius cydno galanthus | reverse complement strand
AAATAGCAAAATGTTATAAAACCCAGCTAATGGCTTTTAACCTTGAGATAAAATAATATATGAAAGCTTCTTAAAAAGCCTCCACTAAAGATGCTCATGTAAATTCAAGGTGAAGAAGAATGACGATGAACATATGATGTTTTTTAAAAAAAAAAACGATACTTCAAAAAACATCTTGTTTCCTGCTCATAGCAAGTAAGGCAGAGAGAGTCAGGGAACCTAATTTTCATAATTTTTATATCTTTCAGTACACGTAGACGGCTTGGAACCCTTCAAAGGTTTCTTCCTCCAGGCACGTTCAATAGAGACCAACCAATGGATAGGTTCCTGGGAAGTGACTCCTAATACTACACTGATACCGGAATGCTCAGCCATCACTCACGCTGACCCGAAGGAGAAAATAAGGGGCACTTTTGTGTGGAAAGCACCGGATAGTCAACAGGGACGTGTGTATTTTACGTGAGTTTGCCTATAAAATCAAGAAATCAAAATTATTGTTCAAGATTTTGATTTAGTATTCTTAACAGCTATTGAAAGAAACTATCTTCTTATTTATTGTGAGTGCGTTGAAATACAATTTTACAATAACAAAAAATAATAATATTCACTTTGGACAAAAATGTGGTAATCTTCATAACAAACATATACTTATTACCTACATAAAGTTTTTTTTTTAAATATTTATATTTAAAAATATTATAAAATTTTTGAAAAAAGAAAAGGAGTAAAAAGACCAAAAATTCAATGTTTTTGCACTTTTCACTTAACATTGTCTAACAAATATTACTACAAACAAAACAAATCAATTCCAGATTTGAACCCACACCTAACATGAAACCACACTGTATCACTATAATATCATATATTTAGGATATGTATAAGAAAATATGATTTCAATAGCCCGAGCCCGCCCCATAAGCACCTTTCACTTCGACCCATAAAAGTATTGTGTAATCTAACATATGTATAGTATAAAAGACATTTAGATGAAACTAAATGATATATGTAGCTAGGTAGTTCGAACGGATATCACGTCCACATGACTGACTCTGACCGTAGCTTATTTAAGCCTGATTTTCATAATGTAACTATTTGTGTAAGAAAAATATGACTGACTGACCAAATCTATAAAAAATTCATGACTTTTTTACATCCTACTTGTAACAGGGTAGGCAGAAACAGCCGAATTCTGGAGGTTGAGTGGCAGAACTCAACACCGCACTTTGTCTCGATGCCAGACCAAAAAAAAATAAATATTTCATTTCCTCGAGTGGGAATCGAACCCACAACCTATCGCGCTTATAGTACACACGCTTGTCCCATGCATCACGACTGGCTTCTCTTATTTTATGATAATTTAAACAAACGTTGATTTCTCGATCAATTATGGCAAAAACTATAAGCCAATTCAAAATTAACATACTTAACAAATGGATTAACAAATGGTGACGTAATTTTTTTTACTCTTGTACTGACTAATATCTCCGCCTCTCAAAACGCAATTTCCAGGAAGGTGAGAGGAAAATGGGGAACGAAATGTTTTGACACTAGATTCCTGCTTCCTGCAATTTCTTTTTTCCTAGTCTAAGGTTTATATTTCGTCGATATAGCATTTTATTATATCTATATTTTTATTCTTCTTCTCGTGTAGCTGCAGCTTTGGCGTATTGAATATCGTCATATAAATAAATAGCCGCTAGACATGTGTGATTTCTTAACGGCCTTGTAATTTAAATTATAACCTACATTGCATTAGGCGTTGATTTATTTCTGCTCATTCTGACAGAATTCGATTCGGAAATATAAAAATGATGACAAATTGACGCTTACTAATTAATAGTTAAAAATTGTGTAACTATTAATTATAGAGCTTCGTTATCATAAATTATAAAACGTTATTTATGTCCAAATGCCCATATTTTACATATACATATCTTACGTTACTCTCTTAATATAATTTGAAAAGTGATATTCGTACAAAGTTGAATGTTGAATTTATATAAAAAATGTATTTATATTTATTTATCAGCTTCACGATATATCCCGCAAACAGTAGGGTATCAACCTAGTGTTAAGATATCGTTCCTCACTTTCCGCCGAATTTTTAAGGCGTTGCGTGTTGAGTGGTGGAACTCAACGCCGGGCATTTGACTTNCTCAGCATATAAATAAGTATATTAGTTACGTTGGCCATTTAATGTAGATCAAAACTGTCTTTTCTGTTTTTCATTTTAATAAGTACTTTATAAGTTGTTACAATATCAAAACATCCTTGCCGCCCCGCGACGTTTTGCTTATACAAGCGCGTCATGAGCAGTCATCGGTGGTTCAGTGGTAGAATGCTCGCCTGCCACGCAGGCGGCCCGGGTTCGATTCCCGGCCAATGCATTCTATTTAATTTTCCTCACAGACAAAAGAAAATGCGGGTTGCATTAGAGTTTAATTAATTTTCACATTATCTTAATTGCTTTGCAAACATACAATATATGAATAATCCAGTAGTAAAAGCGGGCGAAGCCGCAAGGGGGTCGCTAGTCGTCATATAAATAAATAGCCGCTAGACATGTGTGATTTCTTAACGGCCTTGTAATTTAAATTATAACCTACATTGCATTAGGCGTTGATTTATTTCTGCTCATTCTGACAGAATTCGATTCGGAAATATAAAAATAATGACAAATTAATCCTAACTAATTAATGATTAAAAATTGTGTAACTATAAGTTATAGAGATTAATAGTCATAAATTATTTATAAATTGTGATTTATTTTCGAGCAGTTCATATTTTTTTTTTATTAAAGCGGGACTGCGCAACGTATTACGTTTGATGATACTTCAAAACCATATTAGAAATTGTCGAAATGAATTTAAACGTCAGATTCCGAGCGACTATAACTAAATTTTACATAATATATACGTACTAACCTTACTTTATTTACCCCTTTAATAGAGTTTAAAAAGTGATATCCGTATTAAGTTTGAATTTACATTTGAAACGTATGTATGTTAAATCTTTAAATAAATAAATTCTGAGAACAGTCGTGGCGCAGGGGCACAAACGTACGACTGGTTGTGGGTTCGATTCCCACTCGAGGAAATGAAATATTTAATATTTTCATTTCCTCGTAAACGAGGTAACGAGGTAGTAATGAGGAAAGAGTTCCGGCACTCAACACGTAATGTCTCAACACTAGATCCCCAGTTTCCATCTTACTGTCGTGATATTATGCGACATATAGCCTGCAGCTAAAACTACTAACTTTTATTAATTCAATGTTATAAATACATTAAGTTACCGTTTTTAAAATATATGTATAATAATATATGTAAAATATTATTTGCAGAGGCACAGTTCTGAAGAACTATGGTACTTTCTGGGCGGATCTTATAGCGGAGGCGCCTCAGGACCTCAACTCATTACAAGTGTTGATATAAAAATAATAATATTTAAAAATAGATTTTAAATGTATTCTTTATATGGATAAAAAATGGATTGAAAAAATTAATCGATGTAAATAATAGGTTTTAAGATATTTGTACAAATGAAGCACAACAATTTTATAAGCTGTATTCCTTCCTATAAGTATAAACTATAGATTATTTTGAATTACAAAATATTGAAAACCACAATAGTTTTAGCTATTAGGATTTAATAAACAACAATTGCTTATTGTTTAATTTTTTTGTTAAGATTTGTTTATAATCAACAGCAACATAATACTACGCTGACGTATTGTATAAAAAATGTAAATAATTGAAAATTTAAATGTATTCACTCATGTTATACTTATTGCTGTTGAAATCTTTTACAGATATTAGCTTTAAGGAGGAAATGAAAATATTAATCATTTCATTTCTTCGAGAGGGAATCGAACCCACAACCTGTCGTGTTGTCGCTTCTGTCCCTGCACCACGACTGGTCTCGAATTTAAGCTCTTAAATAAAACAATCTTTATAAGAATAAGTATTTTATTATCGCTTCGTTAAGATATGTAAACACATAATATATATAGCCCATACACAAATCTCAAACATTTCATCAAGTAATATAAAAAATTATGCGCACTTTAATATTGTTAAATAAATAATATACTATATCTTAGTAAAGGCACTAAGCAACATATAATTAATTGTAGCATTTAAGCGAATAAAGATATAATTTTATAATTTTAATTGAATAAATCACAGATACTAAGGTGCCTTTTGCTTCATGACGGGCCGCTTGATCTCCATGAGGTCGCAAATTTGATTCCGTATCGGCCTTAGTTCTGATACGTCTTTCTCCCAGTCAGTTTCGGCTAGAATTGTCATTACCTGTGAATAAATAAAATAATATGTCAAATAAAGTCGAATATTTCACAGAAGGCACAGCATCTACTGTAAATGTGAAGGCTGTGAGTTTGATTCATAGTCGAGGGAAATAAGCAAAATATTTTAATTTCCCTGCCTTGGTATAGATTGGTATAAAGCAGTATAGCATGACGGAGAGTTCTGACGCTACATGCAAAGTCCTCTCCGCTATGCTGTCACAATGGCTAAAAAATATACAGTAACACAGCCGCACATTTAAATTCATTAAAAACGTCATTTTATTTAGAGTCAACAAAGCTTAGATAAAGAAAGGGCGCGGCGCGTACTTGGTACCTGGACAGCAGGAGTTCAGCGGAGGTACTCTGAACTGGCCGTTCATGGTCACCCTCTATTCTTAACTCAGCGACGTACCTAGATGGCTTCCGCCACCGCTTAGCCTCTCGCAGTGTCAGCCAAGGTGGGATATTGAGAGATTTTATTAAGTACTAGCAGTCCACTCGCAGCTTCGCCTCCGTTTTGCCGTTTTTTTACTCATAAATCCTAGTCAATACCCCTAATTGAGGAATCAAAAGTAGCCTAATGATACTGCGGAGGTGGCAGGTATAGTACGGTCGACAAGCCTACATCCTCTGGCCTGGAGTTAGGCTTTCTGAACTTTTTTTTACACATTCTGTACTTGGGAAGTGAAATCAAGTCTGTGCAAGCCATCTTATCTATCTTTCTAATCTACAGTTAATTTCTGGGAGGACGCGTCTCGTCGATGATCCGGGTAGCAGGGCGGCGGGTCGCGGCGCGTGTGTACCAGGGCGGCAGACACGATGCGGAGGTGACGAGCGGTGTACCTGGTCGAGGCGGTCGGGTGAGAGGCAGGCGTCGCCGTAGAGCGCGAGCGCCTCGTACAGGCGCGCGGCGGCGCAGCGACGCACGTAGCGGTCGCCGTAGCAGATGTAGATGGCCAGCTGCCCCATTGCCGCCGCCCACACGCCTCGCACCTGATAAAATATATACTTTATTACTGTCACGCTCTATCCCAGAAAAATAAAAGATTAAACAGAGGAAACAGTGTTGAGGCACTTCATTCCCCACGTACGCCCTAATGCGGAGTCAGTATGTTGAGTGTTACACCATGCTTTGTTTTGTTACTAAAACTATCATATCATATTCAATCCCCACTCGGGGTAATGAACAATTTTCATTTCTTCTCAGAATTAAATACCTAGAGATAATTATTTAACTATAAGCCTTATTTAAATAACAAATGAAAACAAAATACTTTTATAGAAAAGTTGAAAAAAGTTATGGTCTGTAGACAATGCAGGACAAGGTGTGGAGCTAGAAAACGACTTCCAATATATTTTATAATGTAAGTACATTTTACCATTTAAAAAAACAATTAACAACAAAGCTCACTTGAATAAGTTGACACAAGACATTGATGGAATCCAATAACTTGTATATATTTTTCCCGCCTCTTAGTTCCAGTTGTAAATATTTTAATATATCCTTCGCAAATGTTGATTCGGGATCTTCTAAGATGGGCGATATGGAACCTGCAAAATAATATTAATAAAAAAAGCGATAATTCACTATGAATTACTAAAGAAAGTAAGAAAAAATGAGTAAATGAGTTATATGTAAAACATGCATTGAAGCTGTCATGGTGCAGTCTGTGAGTTCGATTGTTACTCGGGCATGCATAGTATCTCATTTTATAGCCATGTTAACAAGACAAAGAGCGAAGTTGGGTTCCGCTTGCTGAGTACAAGCAATGTTTCGAAAGTTGAGCGAAAAGTGAGGCGAAGTGTTTTAACACTTGATTTGTTGCTATATGCGAGATATGATGTGCGAAAAAAAGATACTGTTATTACATTACAATACAATGAACCACATGAACAAATGTCATTTACACCAGATAAAACTATTTTGTACTAGGTACTAAAAAAATATATTAAAAAAAAATAACAAAATTACACTTTTATGTAATTTTGTATGCTATAATAAATTAAGAACAAAAAAAGCACATACCAGAACTCAAAAGCCTATCCAAAAAATTGAAAATAGGTCCCGTTATTCTCTTAACGTGGATGTTATCAGCGAAGACCTGAACAATTGTATCACAAATACTCCTCAACGTATCAAGGTCTTCATGTAAGGAGTTTAAATATGAGTATAGAGATTGCGTTGTATGTTTAACCTGAAAAAAATGTNTTAAGTCTCGTTATGAAGCCGTTGCGCTACGGCTGCTTTGAGAGCAAAGGTGTAAATACGGGTCTGTAGGTAGTAAGGCTCACACTACAGAATAGTTATGTTCAAAGGTCAAGCTTTGACTCGTCCAACGGCTCACTGTCACTTTTATAGACAAAGAACTTCCAGTAGCACAATATTCACTTTAAGCACTTAATTTATAAAAGTTTTGCTTATAATTTTTTTAGCACTTTGTTGATTTGTTATTAAAGATTATATATATATACAGAAAATCACGTAGAATTTTGCACTTTTTATATTTTTAAACTGTTGATTTTGACGGAGCTTCTTGAAACACGTATTCGTTGTCCGAACGCTCAGGGGGGGGGGGGATATTGTTATTACATTACAATACAATGAACCACATGAACAAATGTCATTGTCATTCAACATAATGTCAAAAAATATATTTAAAAAAAATAACAAAATTACACTTTTATGTAATTTTGTATGCTATAATAAATTAAGAACAAAAAAAGCACATACCAGAACTCAAAAGCCTATCCAAAAAATTGAAAATAGGTCCCGTTATTCTCTTAACGTGGATGTTATCAGCGAAGACCTGAACAATTGTATCACAAATACTCCTCAACGTATCAAGGTCTTCGTGTAAGGAGTTTAAATATGAGTATAGAGATTGCGTTGTATGTTTAACCTGAAAAAAATGTAAAATTAAACAAATTACGGAAATCGGAACCCTTTTTTACAAATAAATAAAAAAGGCCGTCGTGGCCTAGTAGCACAAGGGTGTGACTGTATACATAGCGAGTAGGGGTTCTATTAAGAAAATAAAAAATAATAACAATACAAAAAATAGTACATATACATTAAGAAGCAATCTTACCAAACTTTCAGTTAATTCCCCGCCACTGACCACCAATCCTTTAATAACATGGTATCTATACGCGGGGAAAGCTAACAACTGAACAAATCGAGGCATGGTGTGTCCTGGGAACAGCCATAGTACCACGCCTGAGCTTTCACTGAGATTTGAACCCGCACTACCCTCGTTGTTAACGTCTGATTCAGTTTCACAGGCCGCTTGAGGAAAGATACGTTTTAACTCTTCATGGTGAGGTATATTGTTTATGGGAGGATCACTGTAATTATATTGCTTATGTCATTAGTTAAACCATGCATTTTTTAGACCGAATTGTTTTTACTAATACATTTAATACTCAGGTTATATTATACGAGTACACAGTACGTTCAACTAATCGTAGCGCCCTAAGTTAGCTGTAGAGATTGAGCAGAAATTTGATTTTAATATATTCCTTACTATTGATTATTTTGTTTCCAAATGAACAATACGTAAATATTTACAAAGACTAACATCATGGTGGCCACGAGTGATGGACCAAAAAAATTTTTATTTTGTATAAAGCATACAACAAGGTTGAGAAACGTAACCTAGTATGAAGATTCACTCCATTCTTCAGAATCCCATATCGCGTCTTGAGTGGTAGGACTCAACGCCCCTATTTGACTTGTTACTAGAATGAGGATAAGAAAATAATTGAAAACGCCCCGAGTGGGAATTGACCGCGGTGTGCTGACTTAATGATATAAAACGTTATAAAAAGAAAGAAAAAAATGTTAGTGAATATATGTATGCCAACTCACTTATGTAGCATAGAAGTGAACACTCGTCCGGCGTGCGCTCGAGTCCTGTCTATCTTCTCTACGGCGTGTTGCGCGAGGCCGCGCGCCAACGCTGATATGGCGCTGGCGGTGTTTAACTCTGGCGCTTCTGAGGCGCACTGGCGTGATAGTGACAGTAAACCTGTAATATTAGGCATTAATAGTGCTGATATATTATATAATTTTTAGTTTTAGGCTGTATACCTACCACAGTAGGACAGACAGACTTAACCTAGACACTCCGTTCTTCATTATCTATTATTAATAAATATATTTTAATAAATTACATCATAATACGTTGAAGATATTGACAACATTTATGTATTTTAAATTTATTATTTTACATTACTAATTCACACTTTTTAGTGGGTTTATAGATTTACAATATCTTATACCATTTATTTTATTTCAGGTTTACGCTGTATTCCGCATATAGCAGGGTAAATAAAGGTTATCTAGTATTAAGACACTCGGTTCCTCACCTTCCGCCGAATTTTCGAGACATTGCTTTTTGTCTGAAAGTGTCACACGGTTGCGCCCCTGCGGCATGACGACCTGCAACTCTTTAGCTTATAAAATATTAGTAAACATACTAAGCTGAACTAACCTGTCATACTAGCTTCCCTGACCCATGCTCCGATATCACCACGCATGTCCACCGTATACTCTTCCAAACACTCTAATAAAGCCTCCCTTATATCTTCCACGTGGTTAATGAACCCGCTACCAAGTCCTAGTACACGACAGACATCGGTCAGACCCAGAACGGCGTCTCGACGTGACTCAGCCCACTTTTGAGTGGCCTCTGTCACTTTGGTACATGAGATTAGAGAGTCGACGACTAGCTTGATTTGTGATTGTAGCACGAACTTTGGTAGAGAACCTGAAATTATTATTTTTTACTTATATTTTTCTAGCTTCAAGTATTAAGACTTTCCCATGCACCATTCAATTTTCGAAATATTAAGTGTTGAGTTGAGCACTTCAACACTGTGCTTTGCCTTGGTACCAGAGCGAGGAAAAAATGTAAATAATTTAATACCCTGAGTAAGAATTTAACCCACCCAGTCATTACATTCCACTGCGCCACGACGGACGGCTTCCTATTTTAAAATAATGTGGATATATTTATTGATGAGAAGCGACATGGTTTGGTTTTATGTCAAAAAGGTATAATATCACACTTACCAATAGCTCTGGCATATCCCATCCTCAAGAACAGTCCATTAACACTAGTATTTTCTAACTGTTCACAGTATTTCTCTAATAGTTGCATCCTTTTCTGTTTAGCGTTGACATCACCATATTGCAGGTTGTCGTCTTTAAGGTACTGTTCAAATATATGAGGTAGAGCTTCGATGGCCTTCTCCCTTATTACTTGGACTTCGTGTGCTAAGCATTCTTCAACTAGGTTCAGCCATTCATCTATACAAAAATGTTTTTGAACAAAAGTAAAATATTACTTCTAATTTGTCTCCAGGCCAAAATGCAGTTAGAAGCGCAAGATTCATCAACACAAGTTGTGTGACGTAACATACCGACGTGTTCCCCGTGTAGCGGCGCGGCGGCCATTGCCAGTCTGCCGGCGGCGTGGCAGGCGGCCTGGCGCATGAGCTCACCGCCCAGACCGCGCAACTGTTGCCGCGCGCGCAAGGACCACGCTATTGCGCGCACTTCCGCCCACAGCGGACTAGTTATTAGGGTGGAGCCTTTGTTACCTAGTTAAAGAAGATTATTTATTTGTTTAACTTCACACTATCTCACTAATAGCAGAATAGACAGAAAGAACTTAATGTCGAGACTCTTTCTTACTCTATTCCAACTACATATTTTACATAAAAATTGTGACGCAATAACTCGCACTCGGGAGAAGGAAAAATGTAATATTTAGTAGTTATTGGAGAGGGCCATAACATAACGACACAGAGTTTGACAAAATCACCGCAGTTGTGGATCCGTTGCCTACTTGAGGGGATGAATGAAATTAATGACGTTTCCTCTGACTAGTGCTTTAAAAAAAATTTTTTTTTTACTTCACACCATATCCCGCACATGGCAGGGTAGGCAGAGGGGACCTAGTGTTAAAACACTCCGTGCCCCACTTTCTGCCGAATTCTGGAAGCACTGCGTGTTGAGTGCTAGAACTCAACACCGCACTTTGCCTCGACACCAGATCTAAGAAATGGAAATATAAAATTAAATAAATATTTCATCCCCTCGAGTGGGGGATCGAACCCACAACCAGTCGGTTTTACAGTCACACTCTGTGCTCCTGCGCCACGACTGGCCTCAAAATAATAATCATAATCTATTTAACTATAACTACCATACATAACTTACCACACACAACTAATATAACTTACCATCAGGTAAAATAGTTTGGGACAATGCATGTATACTTTCACCAATGCCAAGTATGGCGCCGTGTCGTACATTCAGATCTATGGATTCAGTCTTTTTAATTAACTTGGGTAACACTTCACACGCTACATATTCTGGCATCTGCAATATATTTTTGTGAATACAGTATAAAATATAAACGTAAAAATATTTTATTTGTCATTTTTTTTATTTCAAGTATATAATGGTTTTTATAATTTACAAGGTGCATAAAAATAATTGGGTAAGTAAAATAAATCAAATATGACTTTTTACATAATTTTATCCAGCAAATAGAACCTAGTAATAGATTCTCCTTCGTGTATATTTCTCGCCCACTCAGGCATTTCTCAATGTATGAACTATATATTAATTTATAGACACTAACTAACTTTATCAGTCAACTTATTCAAAGCTTTTGCTGCCAGCTCCCTTATAGCACAGTCCCAATGTTCCAGCTTCAGTTCCACCAGGTGATCTATTAATGGCTTCGTATACTCAGGGAAGGAGGCCACGTATGGTGCTACTACGAGGTAGGCGTGGTTTCGAGGTCCAACAGATTGAAAATCTGCTGCTGTTAATACATCAATGCCGTGTGGGAAAAGGCCATGGCGGCCGACGTTCTCTTGGAAGGCAGCAGATGCAGCGCGACGACAGTTTATCTGTAATATAAAATGTATTGAATATAATTTATTATATATGTAATTTATTTTTCATTTATTTATGTGGTAATTGACAAAAAATCCTTTAAGTGGTAATAGAAATCATCATCAATCATCGCAATTATAGTATAAAAAAGTAGAATTGTATTTGTCTACTCGCAATATGTAGAACAATATTTCTCTAAGGCTTTCGCTAGGAAGGAAAATGATCAAAAGTAAGAAAAGATCTAAAATCTAATCTGACTAGCTATATCCAGTCTTCTCCATGGCGGCTACTACTCGTCGACCGTATTACACAATACGCACCTCTCTATCAAAACACGCAGTGGCGACCAGCGCACAGGCGAGCGCGCACGCGTGTCCCCGCAGCGCGAGCGCATCGTAGGCGCGAGCGATGGCCCAGGCGGCGTGGCAGGCGGCGTCCCGCGCCGCGCGTCCCCCACCTCCGCCGCCGCCAGCTGAGCGCGCCTCGTCGCGCGCTAGGGCCGCGCACGCGCACCGGATGGCGGATCCCAGCTGCGCTGGGGAGATGAGGCCGCGACGACCTGAGAACATAATATGGTGTTGTCACCAATTGGTTAGCTAATATATGAAATAAGACATGTATATTCCATTAAAAAAATATATTGTTATGCAATGTCACAAAACAACAGACAGAAAAATATTGTTTTGAAGTTTTTAGAAAAGTATAATTAATGATCCGTGATTGCGTCGTGGAGATAGATTTCAACAAACACAAATCCTCACCCAACTCCGCAAGCGCCATGCACCCCCCGTGCCACGCCGCCTCCCTCTCGTTGCGCGCGAAGAGCGCGAGCACGCAGTCACACACGTCGGCGGCGGCGGGTGCGGGCAGGCGCGCACCTATGCGGCCCACGCCCTTGGCCGCCGACCACCGCACCACTGTGTCCTCGTCGCGGAGAGAACAGAGAAGCAGCTCTACTACTTCCTCCACCTACAACAGATGATAAAATTAATTTATTCTCATTTATATATATTTATTTTTATTTTTCCATATTTTTATTGCACAAAAACTTATAGATGATAAAATGCCACACAACACATAATGTCTGGAATATGGAGTGTCTTAACACTAGGTTCCCTCTGCCTACCCAGTTGTGTGTGGGACACAGCGTGAAGCTGATTTATGTATTTATTGTGTATAAAATACTTGAATCATAATAGATTGAGTAATAAACATATATTTTATCTAATCTCTACAATTTATCCACCTCCTGTGGTATATCCTGGTCGTCGTCATCCATTGGAGTGTTAACAGGTTCGGTGTCGCCGGCCGCAGCTGTTGCTCCTAGAGTAACAGCTAACGAACGCGAGCCTCGTGTGTACCGCCATGACACTACGCGTGGACGGAGGAAGGTTAGACCTGTAATGGATAATTGGGTATTTCACTCGAAATCGTGCTGCATACGTGTGACTATAAACGAGAGAGGTTGTAGGTTCGATTCACACTCGACGAAATGAAATAATTTAAATTTTCATTTCCTCACTTTGGTAACGAGGCAAATCTCGGTGTGGAGTTCCGCGATTCAACACGCAATGCCTCCAGGATTCGAAAAGTGGGGTGGCGAAGTACCTTAACACTAGACACCCTCTGTCTATGCTGTTATATGTGGGATATAGCATATAGATATAGCATGTAGCTGTAAAAAATTATGACTGGCCTCAAGCCAAATGTGATAAATTTCATTATGTGACAGTGATAAATTATTTCTAGTAAGTATTTTCTATCTAGTAATAAATTTTCATAATAAAATATGACATAGATTCTTACAATTTAAATTTACTTTTTTAAAAATAAACAAATAAAAAAATCATGTCTTACATAGTGCAGTTTGTCTATAGACACTGAACACTTGACATTTCCTACCCTGTTATGCAAGAAAAACAAAAAGCATTGAATTACCATTAAAAATAAACTAAGACTACCTTTTAATAATAATTCCTTACCTATTCTCTGTACAATCTTGACGCCGTATTTCCTGACTAACATAGCATTATGCTGTTTATAATTTTGTGTTGTAACCCATTCAAGTAGTTTCGGAGTGAATGGTAACAGATCATCTCTCTTCCCATGCTTCAGTACGGCAGCTACGGCGGCTAACACACCATAGTGTATAGTGTTCTCTTCTTGCAAATTGGAATGTAGGTCACAGGCCCAGTCAAAGAATGATCTCATGTAAAGTTCTTTTACATCAGTTCTAAAAAATGAAATTTCTTCAGTATCACATCATCTTCCATATAGCAAGATTGACAGTATTTACTATTCAGTGTTTTTCAATATGTTATACTCTTTCCACCAGAATTTGAAACATAGCATGTAGAGTTCAACTCAATACTGAACTTTGCCTTCCTAAACCAGGCAAACAAAAATAATTCATTTCCCCCAATTGAAAATTGGACCTACAACCATTACATTAATGTCTATAAATAGGGTGTTTTATTTCTTTTTTGTATATTTTTTTAACACAAATAAAAATCAAACCTTATTAAAAATTTTGATGCTAAGTAAGCACAAGCTTCACCACAACTATCCTTACTCATAGCATAGGTTTTGCAAATATTGAATATTCTCTCCATTACTGTTAGTTTCTTAGAAGAACCAGAAGTACCTTAAATAAATATATATTAGATCTAGATAGTAACTATTAAATATTAAATGTGGGCTCTTGTGAAGTATTCTTAAACATTCTTTAAACTTTTAAATAAGATACATTTTCTCATATATATTTTTTACATTTTAGAAAAAATATAAAAATTTAGAATGTAGCAGAATTTGAACCAGCGACTCTTGGAAACCATCAAAGCACAGTTGTCAAGCAGTCTGACCAACTAGGCCATACATTTTCATTGGGCTTTGTCAAAATTCTCATACAGTGTTTACAACTTATTGCAATATATTTGCTAGCATCTCTATAGGGAGATTTTTGCAACTTTTTTTATTTAAAGAAGTTCCACTAATTAGATTTCTTTGTAACTTATAGAATAGATTGCTAACTAATATATGCATAATATATATGACTAAAACAATTTATAGGGTTGAAGATAAAAGCGCCTTCAAAAAATTGAATTTCATTTTTTTAGATTTATAATGGTCTGAAAATTCTGTAAAAAAATAATCTTAAAGGTTGTTACCTCCCTTGGGAGTTATATAATTTACTGTAAGAATTAGGGACAAAAAAAGTTATATATTGCTATTTTTGATAAATAGCAATACAAGCATTTTAAAATAATTTATTAGAAGCCAGTGCAGCTTTCCCAAGTTTATTGGGCTAGACCCTTTGTTAAAATCTCCCTACAAATATGCTAGCGACAAAATAAGTTGTAACAAGCATATAAGAATAAAATAGTTATTTATAAAATAATATTATTTACCTGGTTGTTCAGGTGCAAAGCCATCTAGTCGACTCATATGGAATGGAATAATAACTACAATGGATAGCCAAAGCAAGAGCACAAATCTGCTCCTCCATGTCTCTTTATCATTTGGATCTTGAGCTTCTAGGTAGGTGAGGACTGTTAGCAGATCTGAAACCTATAGTATTACGATGAAATTTAGATAAGTGTAAAAAATTGTATGTCAGTGATTATTAAGTTTTCTTTGTTACCTCATGAGGAAGATGTCTTACAACTACTTTGTAGCCTCTAACTCTTATAATTTGATACATATAATTAAAAGTTGCATGTTTTAACTCAAATGATGCATCTTTGTCTTTGATTATGTTCATAAATTTAGCCAACAATTTGTCCAAATGTGGATCAAGTAGGTGAGGCTGTTCATAGTATTGTTTTAGAATATTATACAATTTGTCATATTCAACTTCAAAAGTTGGAGTGTTATATATATTTTTCACATTGTCGATCATAGATAACACTTCTTCAACCTCAGAAAAGTGCTCTAAGGCACATCCAAGCCCAATATTGTCGCAGTCGTCATCCCTGTTCATATCTGCGTCCAGTGCCACCATTTTCAATTATGTAGATTGATTTTTTGTATTAATTAGAGATCATGTATATATTTTACAGGTTTAGAGTATAGGTTTTCGTTTTTATTTCTATACTACTATGTTTAGTTTTTGATACTATGAGTAATGCGGCTACTTTTGAGACAATTTTTATAATAAATAAACTCCTGTCTACAAAGAAATTTGACAGAGAACATGCCATATGAATATGACAACCTGCCCGAAAACAATTTTGATATCAATATAAAAAATACAATTAAAATAATTAATATATGAAATCTGAGAGTCTTATTTTATAAATAATATTGGGATTGAGAGTTATAAGTTATATTTAATTTTAAGTATTTTCTTTTATAGCTTCTAGTTTTGTTCATATATCATAGTGCTGAAAGTTAGGGCCATCTATTCATTATAAATATTAATAAAATGCTCAACAATAAATAAAATTACTTTTTAATTATTTATCAAATAATTAACTTCGTTTCCCAAATACTCCAATAATTGACAAGTTAATATTTTTTATAAAATATTTCGTTTTTATTATTTTATTATCTGTACATAACATTATAAATGATCTGTGTAATCCTTATACTTTTTGCTCTTATTTCCACCAACCAAATCAAAGTGAAGAGGTTACAATCTCTTCTTATTGGCTAAAATTCCTAATATTTTCAATAATCGCATATACGCTTGCGTAAAATGAGTCACCCTCCACCAGTTTCCTGTATTCCAAACACTGGCAAAATGTCGAAAGCAAAAAAAGTTATTGAAGAAGCAAAAGAAATAAACAATCCCGAGATTGACTTAGTGGATAAAGGCATTTCTAGCCTCGAAGAAATACCTGGCTTATGTAAGTAGCTAATTTATAAAAAAAACTAGTATTCCCATTTTTGTTAAAAACAAGTTTCGTGAGTGCACCTGGCTAAAAGTTTTAGTTTTTTAATGTTTATGTTTGCTTATTTTTTTACTATATAAAATACGTTCATTAATGAATATATTGAAAATATCGAATTGTAAAAATTTTTAAATCTGAAATATTGTTTATCATAAATTCCATTTATAGGGATGATCTAATATTAATTCGTAACTGCACCCATGTTTCACAATTTTTAAATGTTTTATAATTATTTTTTCAGTTACTCTTGAAAATATAACACGTTTGACGTTAAGCCATAATAAATTACAAACAGTTCCTGCTGGTTTGGCAAATCTTATTAATTTGGAAATACTTAATCTTGCTAATAATCATATTGAGGAGTTGCCAGTTAGTCTATCATCTTTGCCTAAACTTCGCATTTTAAATGTATCACTCAACAGACTATATACTTTACCAAGAGGTTTTGGAGCATTCCCTGTCTTGGAAATTCTGGACCTGACATACAATAATCTGAAAGAGCAAACTTTGCCTGGAAACTTTTTCATGATGGGTTAGTTTTGTTTGTCCTTACATTTTATCTCACATATCACAGGTCGACTGTGGAGAGCTAATATTAGACACTTGTTTCTCAGCCACTGCTAAATTTTCAAGGCATTGTTTTGAGTGGCAGACTCAGCTTTACATTTTGTCTTCTTACCAGGGTGAGGAATTGAAAATAATACACTGTGTGGAAATCAAATCCACAACCAATGTTTTTACAGTCAGACTCAGAATAATATTTGTAGATAATTTTGCTCCCAATAAACTTTTACTATATATTTTCTTGACTATCAAGCTAAATTACATTAATTATATCTTATTTACAGAAAGTCTTCGAGCTTTGTATTTGGGTGACAATGATTTCGAATTTCTTCCTCCTGAAATAGGAAATCTGAAGAACTTACAAATTGTATGTTATTTAATTTTATTTTACTTTTTGATATATACATATATTAATCAAAATATTAACATTTACATACTTATAAGGAAAACAGTTGTTATGAGTCAATTGGGTCACTCTTTTCCCTATTAATTGAAAAACTGCAATTTTTTACTATGTGACTAGTATGTCTAACTATGTACTTGTGTAAAAACTAAATTAAATAGTAAAATAAGTGACAGTGGGAAAATATTGCTATAAACAAAATGATTGTGTATTTATTACCTACTAGCGGCAATGAATTATTAAGGGCTTTAATAAGAAGACTGAAGATCAATAAATTATTTTCAATTCTCTTGGGGAAAATAAAGCATGCTGTTATGTTCTGCCATTTAGCATGTAATGTCTTTAATATAGGCAATAAGTGTCTCTACACTAAGTCTGAAACTAAAAAAATAAATAATTATTTTCAGCTGTCCATGCGTGAAAATGATCTGATAGAGGTGCCGAGAGAGTTAGGACAGCTGTCTAGACTCAGAGAGCTTCACTTGCAAGGAAATCGTCTTGTTGTCCTACCACCAGAAATCGGTAACACTTAATTTTAGCTTCATGCTTTTCATCTGGAGGGCTGCAGTATTTATACTGTGTATGGTGTATTGAGGCATAAAGTTCATCTATTTACCATGCATTATTTCGAAAATTGGACATGCATGGGGAGCTGAGTGTCTAAAAAAGTAATAAGCCCACTATCTGCCACTTATGCAGTGAAAAGCGTTAATGTTTTTTTGCTCAACATAATAAAATTACATAAAATAATTATTTTAATTTAAAAAATATTGTTTACAGGTTCTTTAGATCTTGCCAGTAATAAGTCAGTATTAAGGTTAGAAGGCAACTTCTGGGTGCCACCCATTGAAGATCAACTCAAGCTTGGACCATCTCATGTTCTGGACTATTTACGATCAGAAACCTATAGAGTGTAAGTTGTTATAATAATTATATAAAAAATATTTATATATTCTCTTGTGCTATGGCTGACTGTAAAACATTGCGATAGTGGGTTCGATTTTGACTCGAATATATTTTGTATATAAATAGTAATTCATTTTGAATACATACATTGTGACGTGAACTGCGTCATTGAGTTCTGCCATCCTATCTTTATCTCTGTCTGTACTGCAAAATATGTGAAGATAATAAAAAAAAAATATCTAGTGTTAAAATTATAGAAATATTGCATGTTAAGTATTGCTTTAATTGGGGCCAGAGCAAGGAAATAAAAATAATCAAATGTCGCTCATGGGAATTAAACAGAGACCTTATTTATAAAATGATAATTTTTACAGGTTGTACAGTCGTCACATGTCCGCCAAACCACCGCCGCCTCCACAAACTCTTGATAAGAGCAAGAAAGCTAGCCGAGCTCGCTCTTAAACTTTTGTACTTTTTAAAATTTTAATTAACTTTATTGATAATATGTTTTCTAACGTTAAATATGAGGCCTTAAAGTATTACTAAAAACAAAAAATTATGTTACATTTAATATTATAATCTCACTTTATATTTAAAAGATAAATGTAATTTAGTTTCTAACAAAACAAGGCTTGCTACTAAAAAACTTGCTATATTAATTAATATACCTTGTAAAAGTGCCATATAGTTATTATAAAAATAATAATACAATTAGATATTTTATAAACTCTTTATTTTTTTTATATAATTCAAAGAAACAAAAAAAGAACACACAAATATTTATTTAGAACAGGTGCTAAACTAAATAAAAGGTTTATGACATAAGTATAGAAAATAAATAATTACTAACAAAAGTGCCATTTTTATTTCCCTTACAATAGTTTGTTACAAAATATTTCCAACTTCTTTACAATTAATGAGAATAGAGGATAATAATAAAAACTCATAGCATTGTAGGCAGAGAAAACCTAGTTTTCCTAGGCATCTGTAACTTTCAAGACATTGCGTTTTTAAATGCGGAACTTAACGCTGCATTTTGTCTTCTAAAGGATGAAGTAAAAACAAATATCAATAATATAAATGATTCCTCCGAGGAGTCGAATACTTATACTTTTTAATGGAAATCAATTATGATATTACATGTATTTAATTTTTAGTTGGCTTGGCTTCCCACATTTTTACTTCTGTTCGCCATATTTATACAAGTAACAAAATAACTAAATTAAAAATAAAAATTTATTTAAGAATAAAAAGCATATAAGAAAAAACACAAGTTGAGATCATATTTATATAGGATAAAAATAAAGAGCTGCATGTTTTAAGCAAATCTATTAGTATTATTATATATTTCGTACTGAAATTCATGAAAAAATATATGATTACATAGTTCCCACAATTTGCATATTTTAATTATCAAGGCACACAATTTTAACATTGTTATAATGTTAGACATCTGTTAGAATATTTTATTGAATCAAATAAGTCCTTAAACTTTTTATTTCTTTATCAAATTATTGAGCAAACAACAACAATGTTAAAAAAAATAAACTTATTCCCCAAATTTACACCATTATACCTTTCAATATCCATCGCATTTATTTATTTATTTTATTTTACTTTCTTTATACATTTTCTACATAAAACATGTCAATAGTAAGTATACATATATTTTATTATTATTCCTTTTGTAGTTTCACGTTGTATCCCGCATATTATAGTATAGAAAGTAATAAAGAGAACCTAATGTTAAAATACCTCGTTCTCCATACGCCACCGAATTTTTGAGACATTGCTTGTCGAATTCAACGCCGCCCTTTATCTCAGAGCGAAAAAATTAAAATATTAATTAATTAATTTTCTCGAGTGGGAACCACCACGAAGGCCATAGTAAAATGTATGTGTTTAATATACAGTGACACCTGGTTGATTGGGACCTCAAGAGTCCAAGTATTATGTATCATTTAAAGAGATTTTTATTTATTGTTTTCCAATTAGACAGGTTTAAAAGTATAGTGTTATTTACAGAGGCTTACATATACTGTCCATTTTGGCAAAATATCTTATTTATAAAGGAAATTAACCTATTGAGTCCTAATTACAGAATTAAATATTGAAAAAATCCTAAAAATCACATCTATATTAACCAGGCTTGACTCATTAACAGAGGTAATTCCACGATAAATTACAGGAACATCAATGGAGTCTCAATAATAGATGTATCTCACTTATGGAGGTCCCACTTTCCCTGGTTTAACAGTACCTACTAGTTCAGTCATCGTCACCGTACACTGAGTCGTCGTCGTCAGATATCTCCATGTTCCTGGTGGAGTTAGCGACTGGCTTGGCCTGTTCCATAGAGAAAGCGTAGGACTCGTAGTCCATGACCTCGTCGTCGCTAAGGTGGGAGTTGCCCTCGACGAAATTTGCGAATCTGATTTTTTAAATATTTTTTATTGAAGTTCTTAGCACTCTTTTAGAGTCAGAGGCGCAGCGGCACAAGGGTGTGCTTGTAACGCGACAGTTATGGGTTCGATCTCCACCCGAGGAAGTGAAATATTTATTTACGTTTATATTTCCATTTTTTCGCTCTGGGGCCGAGGCAAACCGCGGCGTTGAGTTATACCACTCCACACACAATGCCTCCAGAATTCGGCAGAAAGTGGGGAACGGAGTGTCTTAACACTAGGTTCCCTCTGCCTACCCTGCCGTGCGTGGGATACAGCGTGAAGCTGGAAAAAAAATAACAGGATAGGCAAAGAGTTATTTAAACTTACTAAATAATTATCCATATACCACAAACCTTTTAGAATCGTGTAATTTCAACATAATGCTCCACTGTTTGCAGTCGGGGCTCTCGCAGTACCGTCGGAGGCTGTCGAGCGCGTGCTTGGTCTCCCGCGCGCCTTGCTCGTAATACTCCTCGTTGGTTAGTAGACGCGGTTTCGGTGGGAACTTGCGGAGCCTGGAATATATAGTGATGGTATGTTATATTTTTTTCTCTTTTTTTTAGTACTTAATATGACTTTATATTTTTCTTTCTTTAGCTTCACGTTGTATCCCGTATATAGGAGGGTACTTCACATGCCTGAACCTCTATTGAAAAAACTTAATTACTGAAATCAAAGTCTCCTTCTTACCCTATTATAATGTCTATTTTGTTAGTCATTGCATTAGTGTAGAGTGAGTTGGCAATGTCTTTTCGTGTGATGTTTTAAATATTGCAAAATTTTAGAGACAATAATGTACTTTCTATATAAATAGTTAACACATTTTTTTCTTTTTTATTTTGGATAAATCTTTTTATAGAGATTATATCAGATATATGTTGTTATACTTATCGAAGAAAAAATATAAAAAATTAAACATAGCAGGACACAACACTCATCTCTTCCAACAAACTTGAAGAAAACTTATGTCAAGTTAAATCCTCACATACAATAGAATAATCCAAACAAAATAATAATAAAAAAATATATAACATATTCCAAGCAATAACAATGGAAAGCATTATTACCAATAACCTTGTATAGAGTAGAGAAGAGATCTTGGAAAATATTTAGTGCAAAGTGTGATTACAGTGACAGCCGCCGACGCCTCTTGATACTGGCTGCTAAAGAAAACCACAAATACGCCTATTCCCTGGAATTAAAACAAAATTTAAGTTGTATAATTATAACTTTATCTATTTTCTCATTATAAAAAATATAAAAACTGCAAATATTTATATTTTATATTCTTTTTATAAACAGATGCACAATATACATGTAAGTATACACAATATATATACATGTATACATGTATGTACAAAATATAAAAAACAATATACCACCCAATTTTCACAACATTAAATTGTTGTTTATTACCAATATTCAGATGCTTGCAATGATGAATTGCAATGATTATTATATCATAAATATACTTATAATTAATAATGTAATAAGAACTCACTATAGTAGAAATTCGATTATCCGGCCTTTGGTTATACGGATTCCTTCTACAATGAAACCTAAGATAATAACCTAAGATTTTATGTGTACGTAAATGCGTACGTAATATATATATGTGTATCAATCATATGTTGGAAAATGGTAATAATTAATTTATATTAATAAACTTTGATTTTCGTTAATATGTACTTGTTGCTTTTAATAGACATATAGCAATTTTGTGCTACATATGTACAAAACTAGCTTTTCTTTATTGATCGGATTATCTGGATTTTCGATAATCCGAATGATCAACGACAACAATTAGTCCAGTAAATTGAGTTTCTTCTGTATTATGTCTGTAGTGTTAAAGATTAACAAAATTGTTAGACAAAAGGTGATCTTATCTCTAATAGAGATCTTTCAATCATAGACACTATGAAACTGTTACTAGTATAAAAATGACAAAATATTACCTGCAAGGTCCACATAACAATGTTCTTGCTCCTTTCATTCTTTGGTGGTCCAATTCTATAGCACACTATGAAACTGACAAAACCCACTACAAAAGTATACCAGAATATATAAGCTTGGTAGCTTGTTGCAATGCTTCTTAAATTTTCCCATACTTGTTGGAATAAATACACACCAACTGTCCAGCCCCCAATTAATATACCATATGTTAATGTTTTCTGTAAATATATTCAAGTATTAGTTTTAATTTTTTTCTTTTCTTCTTTTTTTCTTTTGTCTCCTTTAACATGCTTTGTAGATAGTATTATAGATAAACCAGAAAAAAAAACATAATATTTATTTACAGTGTGTTTAAATAAATGTTATAGTAAAAAATATTAAAAGAGATAAATTTACTCTAATATTCTAAAGGCAAAGTTTAATTTGTTGAACACTGTAAACTCAGAAACAGATGGTTAAAATTGAAACAAAAAGAATAAATTTGTTTCATCTATCTAACACAACTCTTACTCATTTATATTTGTATGTGAGCAAAGCCATATTATCTTAAAGGTCATTTTTCATGAAAATAAAAAAAAATCAGCTTCATGCTGTATCCCGCACACACTGCAGGGTAGGCAGAGGCTTAACACCGTAATTTTTAATTAAATTAAATAATAAAGAACTTACCCTTGGCAAAAATTTGCTTACATAATACACAAGTACCATAAATGAAGCGGATACCCCAATGACAATACCGCAAATGTAAAAGAATACAGGGTTAGCACATAAGCTGCGAGAAGCGTATATCAACGCTATGCCAGTAGCCATCATGAGGACTCTCCATAAATCGATTCCTTGAAATAATAACATAATTTATATTATTATGTTAAATGGATAGTTTGTGGGGAACAGTGCATTAACACTATGTTCCCTGTTCTTAAGTACTTTTCTTTATTATTTAAAGTATAAACAAAATATATTGAATTATAGTACACAAGCCCATAAAAGAAAACTAAACAATTTGCATGAAAATTGGCATTTCAAAATTAGAGTACAAAAAGTTAATTATAATGATTGATCTATAACTGTTTGTATTGGTCATTTATATTAGGTTAAAAAATGCTACTTACTTTGAATGTGTAATTCAATACTATGTTTTTGCTTAGTATTAATTGCCATACATGTTGGTGTAAAAAGGTCCAGTGATACTGTTTTGTAAGATTTCTTTTGGAAAGGGTTAACCACAGCCCAGCCATAGCTATCTTCTTTGTAGTCTTTGTATACTTGCTCTGGGTTATCACCCAAATATTGGCTAAACTCATCGTTTTTTAATTTTATATGGAACTGATATGGTTAAGTAAAAAATGAATTAACATAAGTATAAAATATAATCAATGAATTCTTATTGTAATTATAAATTACACTTACTTTAACTGTCTGCCATAATGTAAACAAATTTTTAGGTGTCCCACTGTAACAATATATATCAACAGTCTGTTTCAGAGGCTGAATATCACGTTCAATAACAGCAGGCCCACTTAACCAATGGACTGAAAAAAGCCATCAAATTATCATATAAATTCAATACACGTATGTTATCTTACAATATATGTCAATTAAAAAACCAACTTTACCGTCGTAAGGTAACGAGTTTACTTGACTGATTATAAACAACAACAACGATAATATAAATATACTGAGGTTCATGCTTATATTACTTATTTATAAACTGTTACAATTCAATATTAACAGTTTTTCTAAATTTTATTTTAATAGTCTTATAATTCCTTTATAATAAAGATATTATTAATAAACCTTGCGCTTGCGAATTGTATACTAAATATAACGTGAAAATAAAATGTCGCTCGGGGGTTGGGGCTTGCTGTTTAATTATGTGACATCTGTCACAGTCAGGGTACAGAATACATTTACTTATTTCCACCAGCAGTGTTGCCAACCTCGGGAAGGAAAAAAACAGTATATTATGGAACTTAAAAAAACAGTAAAATACAAGAAATTCATTAAAAATAATACAAGTACTTTTATATTTATTAATAAAATCAAGTTAAAATGCGAATATCTAACCAAAATATTATAAATCATTGTTATATCACCATTTTCAATTTCGAGGCTTTCGACGTTCACGTAGTAAATTTTTTAGAGTTACGTACAAAAAAAACTTAATCCTAATATTATTTCGTTGTTCGTCTTTTTTATGTGTCTCTAGACTGCTTATTTCAAGATGGAGTATAGGATATATTAAGCTGAAATTAATATCAAATAACCAGATTTACAGTCTCTTTGAGCTCTTCATTTTCCATGAAAAGACAACGCAATCTAAAAATACGAGAAATTATAGTTTTTGCTGCATTTTGTATGAAATTCACCGCGTGTGAATTTATTATTATAATATTTATTATTATAATTTGATGTACCAACCATAATTTGAATATCTTATACAGAAATATAATGTTATAATAAGATTTCTAGACATAGTAGACAATTAAGTTATAATGCTGCAATTTTGTACTTAACAAATAGTGTGTTGCTAAAGCAGAATTAAAAATGCTTGCTTTCTTAATTATAATGAATTAAATTTATCTGCTGATGAATATTAGACAAAAAGAATTATACTATAAATAAGAGTATTATAATATTAATATCGTTTTTCACATTTTACTTTTTTGTTTATTTTATTATATTTGACTTCTCTCAATGGCAACAATGTTATCTGGGTTCTGAGTTGCTAGTATATGTTTCTTGATTTTTGATGTTCCTCTTCCTTTCCAAGCAGCGGCGGTAGCGGCGGTTGATCTTGTTGTTCCATATAATTTAGCTTTTCTTCTGATTTGATATCTTTAAAATTCTTGTGTATATAACGAATTAATATTTTTTATTTAGTTAAAAAGATGTACTTTAAGTTAAGTGGTATCCTGTATTTAATAGAATATCTTCAAAAAATATTGAAGATGTAGGTAGGTACTAAGTTTGTTAAAACACGTGCTGAAGATATGGCGATCGTCTTTTACAGGAAAGCTAGATATTATCAAGTAAGTGTATAGATATTATAAAGCAAGTAATGAAAATTTATTATGATATATTTATTTGGATTCGATTTCGACATTGGATTATTCGATTCGATTTTTGTAATATGCAATCATTACATTTATGTTACAAAGAATATTATAAATTATTACCCAAATCAATTATTTAACATTTAAGGCTGTTTCTGAACGAGTAAATTAAATTTTTCATTGACATCACCACGTTTGACTGTCAATTCTGTTTATTAAATGAATAATCACGTAGTTCAAGCCAGGGCTTGTTAACGTTACCAATTCATATTTAAATTAACGGTAATTCCATATAGATACCTTAGTATCGTTACAATTTGGTAGCGGTACTTGGTAACTTAACGGAATAATAACGTTATAATAAGGTTAATTTTGCGTTAAATCTTAACGTTAAATTTAGTGTTACTTCGAAAGTAGCAGTATAAATCATCCTTTTATTTTATTACCTTTATGCGACGTTGCCGTTAAAATTTATTTCGCTACCATTGCTCATTTTGTTAAAAACAAAGATGGGGCGTACGTATTATGGACTATAGTCCATAATACTACAATGAGACAAATAAGTGTAATTCTACAATAAATATTTTTTCATAAAAGTAATTTAGGTTAATATTGAAAATTAAACTGTAATTGGGTTACCCAATTACAGTTTAATGCGGCGGCTTAACTAAAATAGAAAATTAGTTTCATGGCGCAGCGGCACAAGGGTGTGACTGTAACGCGGCGGTTGTGGGTTCGATCGGATTCCACTCGAGGAAGTGATATATTTATTTATGTTTATATTTCCATTTCTTCGCTCTGGTGCGAAGCGCGGCGTTGAATCCTTGAATCCCTCCAGAATTCGCCAGAAAGTGGGGAACGGAATGTCTTCACACTAGGTTCCCTCTGTCTACCCTGCTGTGTGCGGAATACAAGGAGAAGCTAAAAGAAAAAGAAACAAAATATTTTTTATAATGGTAATAATTTTATATGATGTTGTTCGTGAAAAATTATTCTATTTAATATAGAAAAATGTTTAGTTAGAGTAGGGATCTCTGTACGCGCGCACGGAATTCTTAGGTGCTTTTTCTTATATTAAGAATTTCCTTTCGTTACTTTTACTTCTTTTTTTTGTTCATTTCAATTACTCAGCATTTTTTTTCTAATAACAAATCTCCACTTATTATTATTATTCTTTTTTGCTTATTTTAATGGCTTATATTTATAAAAATAATTTCATAAATATATTTAATAAATATTCGCATAGTTCAAGAAGGCGTAGCTGCGTCCACGTCCGCTAGTATACTATATGTTCAAAAATATCTTAAACACTAAGTTCTTTAAGAATATAAAAAAAAAACTAAATTATTGTTTTACAATTGCAGACACATTACCACGTCATTTTTTTCGATGCATCTGAAGTAAGCAGAGCATGGCTCACTCCTTTGCAATTCACGCCATATTCTCAAAATAAAGACCTGGTGAAATCTGCTGTAAAGAATAAAAAGTATAGAAAACGCGTGGAAGTATTGTTTACACAAACAAATGAAGCTGAAAAGCTTCCATTACAACCTCTTTTAAAAAAATATATCTTTATTACAAGATACAAGGGAAAAATAGCCAGCTCTCACAAATTGAGCAGACAATACTATGAAAAATATCAGCAAACATTTAAAAGAAAGTTTAATGTAGGTCTTCCTGAAGATTTTTCAAGGAAGTGATGAAGAAATTTATAGAAGCCAAAAATTTAAAAAGCATACAAATCTAATTTTCCTATTAAGTGAAAAGAAATATTAGGAAAATAATTTTAAAATTCAAGACTAACATAAAATATTTTTTTTTAGTTCAATACGGATTTTTCAGTGGTAACTACCATTTTTTTAAAACTACTTATCATCATTTTTGTCTTACATATATATATAGGGTGGAAGAGGCAGCGCTTCTTTTACTGAAACTGCATATAGGGTAAAATATTTCAAACACAGAGCTAAAAAAATTATTCAAGGTACCTCAACAGTTTTGACGTAGGATTTTTTTTTCATTTCACGATTTTTATCCATACCTGTATTTCGTGTGACGAACACATAAGTGTACGACGTTGCCGCTTTGACAGGTAAGTGTGTGCGTGCCTATGTTATACTTTACAAATGGCGTTTTATTTTAAAACTATAATTTTATTATTTATTTTGTTTGAAAAAATAACTTTTTCATTTTTGGGAATTATTTTTTTCTGAATTATATTACGCTTTTATAGAGTAGTTAAAACTGTGGTTTCATTTAAAGTGGTGCTGACTATTCCACCCTGTATATATACAGGTGCCCCAGAAGTCAACGATAAGACGAAAACGGGTGATAGACAAAGTCTTACTTTATTTTAAATATAATTAATTATATACAATTTATAATGACTAAGCACCCAGAAATATAAAAAATAAATAAAAGCTATTGCTATGCATATATTAGGTGCATGCCATATTATACATTCTACTTATATAATGTTTACAGATATTTCTCTAAAGAATGTTCTGTCCCTGAAATAACAATATCAATAAGAGATACAGAAGATATATTGTATGGTGAATATGCAGCTGGTTCCATCGTACTAGTCAGGCTTGGTGGATGGCCGTGGTGGCCAGCCATGGTGGATGATTGTCCAGATATAGAACAATATTACTGCTTAGATAGCTGCTTCAGCTTCTCTGATATACCTGTGAGTTTTTTTTATTAATATCAAATATGTATTTGACAAGCTGTAAAGTATTCTTTTAAATTATAGCTATATTATTATTTTTTATATTACTTCTTTCTGATTTAATCTCTAATTGACAAATTAATTTTATTTAAATAAGTTTTGTGTTACAAAAGCCACACAATATACTTTGTCTAAAAATATCTTAAACACTAAATTCTCCAAGAATATAAAAAGAAATATTACTAAATTATTGCTTTACATTTGCAGACACATTACCACGTCATTTTTTTCGATGCATCTGAAGTAAGCAGAGCATGGCTCACTCCTTTGCAACTCAAGCCATATTCTCAAAATAAAGACCTGGTGAAATCTGCTGTAAAGAATAAAAACTATAGAAAACGCCTGGAAGTATTGTTTACATGAGTAAATGACGCTGAAAAGCTTCCATTACAACCTCGTTTAAAAAAATATAGCTTTATATCTTGTAGATCAAGGGAAAAAAGCGAGCTCTCACAAATTGAGCAAAAAATACAATGAAAAATATGAGCAAACATTTAAAAGAAAAATGTAGATCTTCCTCAAGATTTTTCGGATAGTGATGAAGAAATTAATCACAGCCAAAAATTTAAAAAGCATAGAAAGCTAATATTTTCAGGAAATAGAAAGAAACACTAGGAAAATAATTTTAAAATTCAAGACTAACATTTATAAATATTTTTAGTTCAATACGGTATTTGTTTAAAACTACTTATCATAATCAGTTTCACGCTGTCCCGCACATAGCAGATGTAAATTTTCCTGATCACAAACCCACTAAACTTAAAGTACATCTCTTCGTTAACTAAATAAAAAAATGTTAATTCGCAATATACACAAGAATTTTAAAAATATCAAATCAGAAGAACAGCTAAATTACATGGAACAACAAGATCAACCACCATGTTAGTTAACCCAACCCAGCAAGGAAGAGGAACATATACTAGCCACCCAGATAACATTTACGTAATTTTTTGTACTGTATAACATAGTGTAAAAACATTTTTACTTATAATAGTAATATTACTAATATTTTTTTATGTAATACATGAAAAACTGGTTATTGACTCATAATACAATAAAAAATGTTTTCGTATTTAATATCTAGAATTTTGCTGTTGACCCTAAGTTAGAATTTTTTTATATGAACTTCTGTATCAAATCAATGTAAAAAGAAGTTTATATATTTTTTTCAATAATATAATTTGTTTGTGTAACCATTTCATTTTGATAGAAAAAATACCATAATATACTAGGTAGATAAAGGTTAGAATAAAAAACATTTATATTTTATAACTTTATTTTATTTGGTAAGGCATAACACAAGTCATTTACTAAGCGGCATGAAAAAGGCACTCATAATAATTCTGTATGTACCAATAAATTGTACTATAAAATATACTCATAATGTATATGTTAAATGTTCATAAAATATGTTTAATTTAGGAATGTTTCAAATACTGTATTTTATAAACACACTGTATATGGAATGACACCAAAACGGCTATTTTCCAGTCTTTTGGTAGCATATAGAATGCTTAATAAATACTATACCATAATTCATCTATATTAACACTTCAAAATAATCACAGTTAAAAATTTCACATTTATATTATACAATAAATCATGCTTTAAAAAATCATCTGAATATATTAAAATTTTAGGATTTTTTGTATATTTAGGCACTTGTACTTTTTAATGAGTGTCGCTACATATTTTATCTAATTAATTTATCTAACTCTAAATAAACGTTATATGGGAAAGTGATTGTTTTATTTTAACTATGGCAATAATTGTACAATTAATAGTCTTATGGCAAATATGTTAAAGTAACAGAAATAATATACCTTTTAATATTGGTACTTCAAATCACGTAGAATGATTATTAATATATATGTAAATTTTTAGAACTTAATTTTTTTTCATCACTTCCCATATTAATTATAAGTCTACATTGTGTATAGAATATCAAATCTACGGTGGAATCATTTGAATACATATTGCACTTTTACACCTAAACATGTGAAGGCACATTTGAAAGCACTAAGTTAAAATATTTCATCTTAATACTACAATAAAATTCAAATCTAGATTATATATAATTGTTGTTTCGTGCTGGAATGTTTCCTGTGAAAAAATAAATTTATTATAAATTATCATACAGTGGTTAAAAAATCATCATTGCGTGTACTATCAAACATTTTTTATTTCACTTATTTGCGTGTTTTGTTCGCTAAATGCGGAATATAACTAAAATAAAGCAAGAAAAGATAATAAGAAAGTGAAGAAGAGCTTTTGCTTAAGTTTCATCCTGTTAATGTCTCACGCTAAATCTGGTTTGCTGCTAACTTTGCTAAAAGCGGGAAGTAATTAAAAACAAAGAATGAATGGATAACAAAAAAGTATGAACGAATGAGTGAATGACAAAATGATTGAATGTATTTACAGTCAGCGCGCGTGGTAGGGCGGGCCGGCGTGGCGCACCCACTCGCGCTCGAACTCGTGCTCTAGTATCTCGGCGCCGCGCTTGCGCGTCAGCCCCGTCTCCTCCAGGCTCAGCTCGCACATTTGCATGTCGTCCACGCCTGAGGAACACAATGTGACATTTTTCAAATATTTTTGATTTAACAAAAATACAAACAACTTTAGGCCATAACCTGAAGTGTACTGTATTGTTTTCTGACAAAATGTGCTCATAACTGAATTGGATGATTGCTCTATATGAGAAAAAAAGTTAAGTTTATAATTACGTTAGAAAATAGATAATTAACGTCTACATTTGCAATCAGGAATGTTAGTTTCGTTTCATAAAATAAAATAATTTATAACAAAGCTTTGCACCGTGAGTACAAGCACTGCTAGCCAACAGAGGCATGAGCGCCTATTATTGAATATTCACATTGCTGCATGTGTGTGTGTGTGTGTACGCACCGGCCTGCAGCAGCACTGGCGTTTTGTCGGGGTGCAGCTCCATCTGGCGCGCCACGTACTGCCCGTCGAAGTGCGCGTACCACCAGCCGCGCTCCTCCTCCGCCGCTCCCGCGCCCGTAACTCCTGGCCTCACGAACGGGATGCGGAAGTAGCGATGGCGGGCACCCAGGATCTCACCCTTTTGCGGAAGCCGGGGAGTTTTTGCTGTGGAAAATATTATATGAAAGAAATGTACTAAAATAGGCAAGGCTTGTAAAACCGATATTTTTCACAATTTCAATGAACCTAATAACGAACTGACAACTGAAAAATATAAGTAGCCTATATATTAAAAATGTGTAAGTAAATTAATCACAGAACTAGTACCTAACAGCTAGAATATAATAAAGAACACCAACATTTTCTCCAGTACGGCCTTGGCGTCGTGGCCGTCCTTAAGTTGGTTGTAGAGATGCCAGTGCAGATTTGAGTTTAGGATTTTTTGATACTTTTGATTATTTACTTCCTGAGTGCAAAATGGGCAAAAGTTCACAAAGCCACCTTTAGGGCGGCCGGGGCTTTTCCACCGTACTGTGGTACGTGTAGCTATAACGTACCAGCATCGAGTATGGACTGCGGCGCGCGCTCCTGCTCGGCGAGCGTGCTCTTGCGCGCGTTGCGGGCCTTCCACGCGTGGTACACCTTAAGGCGGCGGTGGAACTCATGGCGGCACGCCTGGAAAATTATTCTTATGATGTAGGCAATAGGTGATGTTACTGTGGCGATGTGTCACAGCGTGTGACTGTAAACGCAGTCGTGGGTTCGATTTCCACGCGAGAAATAATAAAGTATAATTTTTATTTATACGCTACACAGTAGCATAGTCTACTTATAATATATAAAACGAAGTGGACACTTTGGAAATTGGGCGGAAAGAGGAGAACGGAGTGTCTTAACAGTAGATTCCCTCTCCCTATCCTGCTCTAACAAGTGGAAACTAGTTGAAATTTCACAGTAACATACATCAGGAAAACACGCTGAGCTACATTTTATAGCTCGCCCGTTAAANTTCCACCGTACTGTGGTACGTGTAGCTATAACGTACCAGCATCGAGTATGGACTGCGGCGCGCGCTCCTGCTCGGCGAGCGTGCTCTTGCGCGCGTTGCGGGCCTTCCACGCGTGGTACACCTTAAGGCGGCGGTGGAACTCGTGGCGGCACGCCTGGAAAATTATTCTTATGATGTAGGCAATAGGTGATGTTATTGTAGCGAAGTGTCACAGCGTGTGACTGTAAACGCAGTCGTGGGTTCGATTTCCACTGGAGAAATGATAAAGTATAATTTTTATTTATACGCTACACAGTAGCATAGTCTATAATATATAAAACGAAGTGCATGTTTTGTAAATTGGGCGGAAAGAGGAGAACGGAGTGTTTTAACAGTAGATTCCCTCTACCTATCCTGCTCTAACAAGTGGAAACTAGTTGAAACTTCACAGTAACATATCCTATACATCAGGTAAACACGCTGAGCTACATTTTATAGCTCGCCCGTTAAATACATGCATGTAATTGGATTAACATGCATGCTATTTATATGGACATTGCTGTACATATTTGCTTCCAAATTATTCAACTAACAAATGTCATACCTCAAGCAATTCAATATCACACGATGTATTGATAGTGTCCCGCAGTTCTGAATACTTCCACTTCGAGAGATCATATTTTTGCTTGCCTTGCATCGCCTGTTGCATGCGAACGCGTTCTGACCTATTTATTTTTGTATTATATTTTAGTATTTTTTATATATTATGCATATATTTTGTATTAGACAATATAGAAATAAATATTATAGCAATTTCGTGCAGGTTTATCGCAGTAAATTTATTATAATTAAAGTCCACGATCTTGAATGAGGGTAAAAATCACTTTACAATGTTATAATTTCATGTATTATGATATTCCTTAAGAAACAAAGAATCTGATTTATTTTTACATTTTAATTAATTATAGTAGACTCGATTTTTTTAGCTCTATATTGTCTATTTTGAGTGTTAAGAAATCAACATATCACTACATCTAAGAATTACATACTACAGCCAGTAGTTAAAGTAAAAAAGTATTTTACATGCATGTTAAACTAAGAATTTTAGATACTACGAAAGTATAACGCAATTTTGTACAATTACTTTCATGTATTTTTTTATTTCAAAATTTTAATATAATAGGCCCAAGTAAAGTTTTCAAGAAATAGTTGATAAAAAATATCAAAATATAATACAAAATTGCGAAATTAACAAAGGAAACCACGTGCAAATAGAAATAGTAAGCAACAGCCCGAAGTGTTAGAAGTTAGTTTTGTTAAGAATAGCCTCTTTAAATACTTCGTTCTGTACAACTGATAACATTATATGGAAATATGAATTTTAATTGATTCAATTAATTTATCTATTTTTTAAGTTACTTTAACAAAAGATAAAGTTACTTTAACAATAGCACAGATTATAAAAAAATATAAATACATAATTTATTATCAATTAAAATTAAGTACAGACATTTTACAAAAAAAAAATGTATAAGGCATTTATATTAAATACAAATAACAGTGTCTAATTTTGTTATAATATGCAAATAGCCAAAATAAAAAAGTAACGTATTATTAAAAAATATATAGCTATTAAATTAATAAAATATATAATTATTAAAATGTATTTAATAATACATATATTTGAATTAAAATATTTTATAAGTTTTAAATAAATATAATAAAAAAAAAACAAAGTACAAAAAGAGGTTCGAACACAATAAATGCGTAGAGCATATTATTATATATTTAAAAGTACCTGTTTAACTTATTCTCTCCGTTGAGGTCGGCGTGGCTGCGTAAACATAGTATAGTGTACAAGCTATGTACAACGCTTGGTGGTTTTTTTATATTAAAAACAGGTTCTTATATGTGCCATTTCATGTGTATTTTTTTATTTTTTATCGACATAATAATAATTAATTAGGTTGATACAAGAATGTACAGAAAGAGCAGTATCAAATGGCCATTTTTAATAATATCTTTTGCATACAATAAAGTAAGGTTAAAATAAAACTATTATAACAAATTTTGATATCCATTAGGTAAGTTTCTTGGGACAAATATATTTGAGGCCATTGTGGTGCATGGGCACAAGGAGTGTGAGTATAACACGACGGTTGTAGGTTCGATCCCCACTCGAGGGAATGAGTTGTTATTATTTTTTTCATTTCTTTGCTCTGGCATCAATGTAATGCCTGGCGTTGAATTAATAATTATTATAGTTGAATAAATTCGGTGGAAAGGGGTACGGAGGGGGCTAACACTATCTTCCCTCTGCCTTCCCTGCTGTGTGCAGGATACATTGTGAAGCTAATTACACATTTAACACTATCTTATTTTTATTATATAGTCAAAATTTAAAATAAATTATAAAAAAAACAGTGATATGGCACAAATAAGTAAGAAACATTTGCGTATCTTTAAATTATTATAATATCCTATAACATGAAGTAACATAACATTAATTATTATTTTTGAATGATAAAATCAATTTTAACTACATAATATATATCATTTATAATCTCTTTGCACTCTGACTTAAAAATTTTTTCCAAAAGAAATAAATCATAAATATCGGAATATTTTCAATTAAAACCTATATCATTTATAAATAGAATGTAAACATAATACATACCTTCTTAATTGTGGTGGACTTCCTTCGACATGCCCGTTAGTTTCTTTAGCGAGACGCACCGCCATTTCGTGGTCCCTTCGCTCTTGTTCCAATCTGGAATAAAATTATATGTGTAGTTAATGTACAATATATTAAGTAAGATATTGTTATTAAGTATAGATCGCGTGGATACCTCCACAAAATATACAGGTCTACGGAACCTTGGAGCACAAAAAAAAATCAAAAAATACATTCATACGTCGTCATTACTACGTTTTATATGAAATTCACCGCGCCTTAAAAATATATATATTTGGGTTACTACTCTTGGGCCTACAATTATGATAATCGGCAAAATGATAACTTAAAACACAAACAAC
>JAKRZM010001288.1:727952-795153 GCA_036379175.1 Heliconius cydno galanthus | reverse complement strand
GTTTTCCGCTGACGTTGACGTCCTAATTCGGCCTTGTGGTCTTGTTTTTAATGCTGATGATGTTGCTCTAAAATTTGATACCCAATTTCTGATTGTTGGTCCAGTGGGAATGGGATCACGTCGACCAATAGCAAAATGTAAACGGAACGCACGCTGTGTTGTGATCACGGAGCCGCCATTTTTAATAAACTCTTCAACTACGAACGCACGATGTTGTCCCGACCAAGCCATTGCTCACACTAAAACTGCATGTCATGGCGCGTCTAATGACACCATCCCCACCCTTCTACTCCTTCCCTTCTTCGTGCAACGTCCTTCCAAAACCGGAAAGTTCAATATGACTCACCCTGTAGATACACCCTGATAGTGTAATAGTACACTGATAAATGCCCCCAATAATAGATTTTATCATATACAGACTGCGATCAGTTACAATTTTATTATATGCAGATTTGAATTTACGAAAATCATCGTAAATGTTCCTAGGTGTAATATACACATATTAAGAATTTTCTAACTCTAAAATAAAATATTTTTTTCTTATCTCTCTTTCTAAACTCACCTATTCTTTTGGTCAATCATAGCCTTCTGTAGCGCGGCCATTTGCATTTCCGTTTCTTTAGTTAGTTTTGTATACAGCTGATCTATTTCAGATCGACTTATTTTCTCGTTACTCTATGAAATAATGAAAGTCATGTTAACAATATATTTAAATTAAAAAAAAACCAGTTTCATGCTATATCCTGAATATAGCGGGGTAAGCATAGGGAACCTAGAGCTAAGACACTCCGTTCCCCCGTTTCCGTCGAATTTTTCAAGCATTGCGTGTTGAGACGCGGAACTCAACGCCGCTCCTAACCTGGTCACCAGAGAGAAGAAATGAAAATATAAATTGTAAGCAAATATTTCAATTCGTCGAATGGGGATCGAACCTATAACCAGTCGCGTTTACAGTCTCACTTTGTGCCGTTGCGCCGCAACTGGCTTCTAAAGGCACAGTTGCTAACTTTAAATGACGTTTGGGGTTTCGATTGGCAGTTGAGAAAATCAATTATTTTTAATTCTTTGCTCTAATAATATAATAAAGCACGGCGTTATATTGGAGTTCCACCAATGAATACGCAATGTTTTAAAAATTGGGTGGTGCGTGGGGAAAGACATTTTATGACATGTCCAAGTGAATGTTAAGCATTTTTATGGAATAAAGATATTTTGACTTTGACTTTGACTTTGAAGAAGTTTATTAACACTAAAATATCCTGCTATACGCGGGATACCTCATGAAGCTGAAAAAAAGCTTACAAACCTTAATAGTACCGCAAGCGCTTTGTATAGACTTCCTCAAGTTTTCTATATTCTTCTTAGCACTGTCCTTTTCCTTCTTCAATTGTGCCACAACTGAGTCCATTTGTGATAAATTATTCTCCAAAAGTTTTATTTTCGCTATCCCTTGATATCTCGGACGATGTTGACGACGTACTAAATGGCCTCGAATGTTCTTTTGTACTATCAGTAGACATTTGCGACGGAAAGCGAGTCTGTTCTTTACTATAGAATATATAAAGTTTCTTGGTAAGGAAGATAGAATAATATATTTTAAGCAAATTGAATACAGTAAAACTAAAATAGCTTCATTCGTTTTTAGTACTTAATATAGGTGGGTTGGCACCGGTAAACTAGTGGTAAAACGTTACATTGTCTACGAAACGCTTACATTTTGAGGAATTATACCTTCTTCTTCGTCTTGTCACCAGAGTAGAGCGAGGAAATAAAAATAATTCAATCCCCCAAGTGGAAATTGAACCCACAACCTTCGCGTTTATAGTGAGACACTGTTCCACGCTAGTTTCTTTTAAGTTTTACTTACATTTTATAATCGACAAAACCGAGAATATGCCTCTCTTCCATCTATTCTTGACCAACCAGGCGAGTACTGCCCCGACAACTGCCTTCAAACTTTCCGGGTCCGATCTCATAATAGTATCGAATTCACTGTACTTCCCTGGACGGAAGAAGACGCGGGTCACGCCTAATTTGTAATCACGGCTTGATAGGCCTAAGCTGTGTACTATTGCCTGAAACGGAAATATATTATTGAAATTATAGTAAATGATTTATTAATTCAGAAGTGGTACATATTAAATAAAGAAAATAAATCACGTTTGGAAAATTAAATTCACGTCCTTTCATGGGGATTTAACTCACAATCACCATAACGACAAATAGTATATTTTTTAACACATACCTGACAAAACAATTTAGGTTGCAGTCCCTTCAGTTTCTCCGGTAAGTAATCTCTATACATATCGTACAGTATTGCAAACGGCGCTCTTGAAGGGTACCCGTGCTCCATCAACGCCAGTACGGCGGCCGTACCGCTGCACTGCAGCTGTGTTAGGATGAGGGAACCTTCCGCTTCGCGACCCACCATGCGGGAATTGGGTTTAATGCAACGGATGAAATTGGTACCCTGATAAAGACAAAAAATATTTTAGAAAAATAATATACTTTATTTTTACATATTTTTTTTGTCAGTCGTTACATAGCAGGACTCAAAAAAGATATCAACAATAAAGATATAAAACAACTCACGTTCTCTTTCAATTTGTCCATCAATAGAGATAATTGTCGCTGGAAGTTAGCGCCCACGGATATAAAATTCAATTTTCCTTTAGCGTTATTATTGTCTACAGTTTCAAACAACTGCTGTACGAGCGAGTTTTTAGATTCCTGTACTAGGAACTCTAGGGAGGCGTGTAGGGCGTCGTTGTTCTTCTCTAAGAATTGACTCTGTAAGGAAAGGTTCAGTTTTTTATAATTTCGAAAGTTCATTTATTCAAATAATAAATGATTTAAATATGAAATATTTTTGAAATATCTAGTAATTGCATTTTTTCGCTAGAGCGAATCTTCACTACAGTGACGATAAAAATGCGCGGTGTTCAGTTCCGCCACTCTACATGCATGATGCGTGGAGATCAGAATGTCTTAACACTAGATTCCTTCTGCGTACTCCGCTATATAAAGGATACATCGTAAAGATATAAAGTATAACAGAACACAGTACTTACAGTGTTATAACAGACAGAACCAGCAAAATGTCTGAGCAGGAAGCCCTCATGTTCTCGCAGAGTGCGGTGCGCCTTCAGACGCGACGCGCGCGGGACTTGTAGCCGTGAACTATTAATATATTGTTTGTGTACGTTTTATAGAAGCTTATTTGGTGTAATGATTACTTCCGAACCGATGGTAGCTTTTTTTGTAAGTTCATTCGAGGATTAAGAAGTGCTTACAATAGACTATTTTAATAAAGAATAATTTGAATGAGTTTTGTTAAATATCATAATTAGCTTCACGATTTCGCTTTCGCTTTGTTCCTTATTTTGAAGTGTTTTGAAAATTTTTATATTGAGGATTTTTTATCAGATTGCTTTTGAAAATAAAATAAAATTCATTGAAAATAAAAAAGAAAATAGTAAATAAGCAAAGAATACATTAACAACTGTTTAATTTAATAAAGGTAACCTTTTTAGAAGAAACCAATTTATTTACCTTCCATTATTGTTGCCGAGTTCTTTATGCACAGCGCTAGTGAAATGGCCGAACTCTGGTTTTGGTAGTTTGGATTCTTCATCCAAAATGTGGAAGATACCATGATTTTTACTTTCAATTAGATCTAAAATTTACAATATTTAACTTAGTTTTATATAACTTTTTGAACATAATGAACATAAAACATTTATAATAACATTTATACATTATAAACTATATGTTACATTTTTATATTGTATATTAAATGTATAATAATAAAAATAAATAATAGTGATGACATTGGTATGTATTTTTTTTTCACACACAATTTTTTTTTTGAAGAGGGAACTAGCTTAATTTTCGTGACATTGTATATTTAGTGGCGGAACATAACGCCGCGCTAAGTATACTAGAGGGGAGAAATGAAAATAATTCAATTCATAAAGTTGGTGATCGAACCCCTAAACTGTGCATTTACAGTAAGATTCTACTGTGCTAAGATTGTTATTATAATTTAATATATACTTGCCTATACAATCCTGGTTATCCACGAATCTTATTTCGGGAACGTTCAATCCTTCCCGCTTGTAAAGTTCCTGTTCGTTTTTGAGAATGCGTTCGTTGAAAAACTGTTGTAGTTTCTCATTGCAGTAGTTTATGCAGAATTGCTCAAAACTGTTCTGTTGGAAATATTCTGGGAAAGAATAGATTTTTTTAAGTAACATATTAACAGTCAATAAGATTTTCCTCACAAGCAGCCACATAGTACTTGCATTTCTTCGTAATTTTCTTGTATATTCGTAAAAATATTACGTATATCTCAACTTACCAAAACCAGCAATATCAAGAACACCAATGTAATAAGCTGAAGCTGAAGACGGAATGCTCTCGTTGATGCGGCGTACTATGTAGTCGAAAAGACGGCTATAGACCGCTTTAGCGAGGGCGTCCCGAGCGTTGCACGCCTCGTAGGTCTTTAGTGGCACCCTGTATTTATAAAGGTATATTTTTTATTATAAAGCTGTCAGCTTATGGAAAGAACATACATAGCTCCATTCCTATATAAACCCTTTCACCGCTATTCACTTTGCGAGCCTAGAATCGGCATAAATGCGTCCGGTAAATGGCCCCAACATAACACAACACTCACATGATGGCGGTCCCCTTGACGCCTCCCCTGGAGCTCTGCATGAGGCGCGACACGAGCGCCATGCGCAGCTCGCTGGCGTCCACGCCCAGCAGCGCGCCCGCAGTGGCCAGCGTGGGCTCGGAGTGGGGACACACGCGCCCGCCGCCGCGCGCACCGCCCTCCTCCTCAAACTCTATGTTGCCGAGGTGCAAGACGGCCGCTACCACCCGATATATGGATGTCTTCTCGTCTTCTGTTAGACCGACGCGTGATAGCGCCTGGAATATAACATTTTGTTATGATAATTGTTTAATTAAATTCTTAAATTCATAACTTTTGTTTTGTTTAGGGTTAAATTTTATTACTAATTAGTTATGTGTAATTCGGGACCCGATACAGCGTGAAGCAAATTACTTACTTGATGTAATCTTTGGAAATCTTCAACGTCGTCCAAAATAGGATCTCGAAGACCACCTTTGGCTTGTTGCTGTTGACTTTTTTGATTAGCGTTTATCTTCTTTTCAGATTGCGGTGATGTAAAATATTGTGTGCAACCGTTTTTAAGGTACTGTAAAAATATAACATTAAATGACTATTACATAAAAGATGTAATTAAAAGCAATTATACTAAGATTATATCTTATGTATGATTAAAATATTTCTGTTACTGTGCGTGTTCATAAATTGCGTTATAATTTGTATCTACACGCGTTTACCCATTATATTTCGATAAGTTGAAACTAGTGTTAAAATAGTCCATTCTCTAATTTATTCATACCTTTTACAAACAGCAGTGTTTTATAGAAAATTTCCAAATACGCCATAGTAGCAAATATGATAATATTAAAGAATATATTTACCAAATAGTCATCAGGTTTAGTAATTTTCAATGCGGCTCTTAACTCCGGCGGGGCGCCAGCGCATAATAAATAAAACACATGATAATTCCTTTCTTCTGAGCTCTGAGTGCAGATTCTAGATTTTTCTAGCAAATAATGTGATATATGACCTCCCACTACTTGATATTTTGTGGAGAAATGCACTTCCATGAATTTACCAAAACGAGAACTGTTGTTGTTGCGCGTCGTTTTAGCGTTGCCGAACGCTTCAAGGATTGGGTTAGCTGAAATTTTTATAAAATGTCATCAAATGTAAGCGAAAATTAATACAATATGATATACGTCATTACATTTTTTGCCGGTATATCGGCCCAATACTAACACTAGGATTGCAAGATTCAAAATGTGCAGCTATCTTTGAGAGAGCCTTGGTCAATAGAGAACTTTTAATTTAGTTTATATCAGCAGCTTTTTAAGATTTTATGCAAGTTTTACAAAACAATATTACCATCTTAAAGACTATAGAAATACTTTTTAAGTCTTACCATCTAAAATTTTCTGTTCAACAGGCCCAGCGCCCTTAGCCCATAAATCACATAAATATTTAAGTATGTACTTAGTGGATTCAGTTTTACCAGCTCCAGATTCCCCCGATACTATTATTGATTGAGATTGTTTTAGAGCTTTCATATCTCGGAATGCTTTGTCAGCTGAAAATAAAATAGTGTATGTCATTATATTATAAACCTCTCTTTATAGGTATCTCCTGGGACAGCCCCCAGTAATATTTGTAGTCTTAGGACTTGAAAAATCATCACAGGGTGTCGGTTCTTCCGATATTTTTTTAAATCAATATAATATGAAAAATACATGAGACAGAATTTTTTTTATATTTTTCTTATAACTGTCACGACTTGGTCTATCACCTGTTTTCGTTTTATCGTTGACTCCTGGGACACCCTGTATAAACATTGTCTTTATTGTATGACAAACTTGTCAATGTTAGCAGATTCAGATATATATTTGAGTTATCTATCCATTTATTCTTTTAAGATTTTCGTTAAAAGATTTTGAATTTGTGTAATCAGTCGAGTCTATAATATTAAATTTTATTGTGAACAGTTTTACGTATGAGTAATTTAAACATAAAAAAAATATATATTAATTGATTGAGACTTAAAAAAATGCTTATTTTATTGACGCTTACAATCAGAATATTAAATAGATAAGTTTTAGTTTATGTAGAAAATATTGTCCTCGATATTGGTGACATTAGAACATGGAGAAATATATTTTAAACGTATGCTACTGCTGTATTGTTTTAAATATATTCATTTTATTCTAAATATATTCATTTTGTTTCTATGTTTTTCTCAAAAATATCACTTCTGAGCTCTAATTGACATTGAATTCGTCATACTCATGTTAGATTAACTACATATAAAAATAATTTTAAACAATACATTTATTGATTTGTATTGTATAATTCTTTGTATATGTAATGGTTCCAATAAAATAAACGATTTATTAACAATGGTAGGTAATATTATAAAAATATATAGCTCTTATTTCATACCAATAAATATAAATATTATCACGTAAAAAAATATTGATTGTGAATATCATCACTTTATTGCGACTATTGACTGATTTAACGTGAAAAAACTAATAGATATTACAATTACAAATAGATTTTTTTATGGATTGCTTAGACAAAATCAATAATTAAAAGTATTTTCGCATCGGCACTGGTCTGTGACTGTGGGTTCGATCTCCACTTGAGGAAGTGAAATATTTATTTACATTTATATTTCCATTTCTTCGCTCTGGTGTCGAGGCAAAGCGCGGCGTTGAGTTCTGCCACTAAAACGCAATGCCTCCAGAACTCGCACGAGGGTGGGGAACGGAGTGTCTTAACACTAGGTTCCCTCTGCCTACCCTGTGGTGTGCGGGATACAGCGTGAAACTGAATAATAATATAACTCAAATAAGGCCGTCGTGGCGCAGCGGCGTTATTTGTAAATAAAGTTCTAATTCTACATAAGTAAATTAACATAAGTAAACTAATTCTACTAATCTAAAATTATACATAAGTAAATTATACCTATAGCAAAGACGTGAGGCGGCAGTTCTCCCAATGACCTGCCTTGGTATTTCTTAATAGTATTAGAAGAGTACATGTCTGGAATGTCTTCATAAGGATTGACGGCGAGTAGTATGTTCGCTACATATGTCTGAAAATAAAGAAATTAATGAATGAAACAGTCACGAAATATAATAGAAAAGTAAAACAATTTTTGATTTATTTACTAATATATAACAATCACAAACTTAAAATGGGTTAAATATAAAAGTAGCTGAAAAGTTATTATAAAATAATCTTTGCAATTTGCGGGAAATAACTACGAAATTACATATAGAAAGGCATTTATGTCAGTGATGGTAGCTTGTACTTTTCTGACATTTTTATGTATGTATCAGCACGTTCTCATATTAGGCTGTTATTACTGGAAAACTAGAGGAAAAGCTAACTCTAGACCTCTTGTTAGATAATTACTATTACATTAATAAAAATTGCTACGCATAGGATATCAATGATAAGTATAGGATAAGTGACTCAACGATAGATCGAGAAATAGAGGATGTAGTGACTCAATATTGACTTTTCACCTATTTAGGTAATGAACGCTGTATCGTTCCTAACGACAACGTTGCATTATTAAATATTATAGACATTACGATACAATAATTATTTAAAAGCATACATTATTTCTCATACTGTTATGCGTTGTTATTTCAATACTAGCGACCCACTCACGGCTTCGCCCGCTTGAACTATTGAATTATTTATTTTCTAATCGGACTTCCTCTTGTATTCTAACAACATGATCATTTTAAAACAATGTCTATGCATTGAAAACTAAAGTTTCAGCCAATTTAGTAAACAGTTATATTGTAGTACTTTTGTCGAATAAAATTCTTATAGTTTTTTTATTTCAAAAGATTTCAAAAATACAATAGTTATAACGTATGCATTTAAATTGCTTAAGCCGTTTCTGAGATTAGCGTGCACAAATGTACAGAGAAACAGACAAACAAACATTAAAAAAACATTGTTTTATTAATAAGTTAATTGATTTAATTGGCTACTACTCATTAATTGATTTACTTGCTTTAATTGATTTTCTTGTATAATTTCCATGTACAGACACCAATCCGTTACAATTTTATTATATGTATAGACTAGCGGACGCGCGCAGCTTCGCTTGCTTATTTAAGGGTGAATTCTAATAAACCATGAAACATGTGTTCAATGAAATATTTTTAAGAGTCTTAATTTCAAATTTTATAAAAATCGGTGGCGATTTATAGATTTTTTCATACAAACTTTCAACCCCTTATTTGCACTCTTAGGGGATGAATTCTAGAAAAACATGAAACACATGTTAAATTTAATATTATTAAGACTGTAAATTTAAAGTTTTATAAAAATCGGTGGCGATTTAAGAATTTTTCCATACAAACTTTCAACCCCTTATTTGCACCCTTAAGGGAAGAATTCTAGAAAACCATAAAACATGTGTTCAATTAAATACTTTACTTTACGAGTCTGAATTTCAAAATTTATAAGAATCGGTGCCGATTTAATTTTTTTTCCATACAAACTTTCAACCCCTATTTCACCCCTTTAGGATTAAAATTTTTCAAAATCCCTTCTTAGTGGATGTCCAGATTACGAAAGTAAACATCTATCCAAATTCCACGTTTCTGCGCACAGCGGTTACAGCTGTGCGTGCGTCTTACCTCAGTCAGTGAGGACAAGTCCTTTTATATATATATAGATTATGAAAAACACCGACATACTCGTAGCGTAGTTGGCAATAACATATGGCTGAGTTATTCAAAGGATGGTATTTGGGTTTAAGCGCTGTTATATTCGGGCTAATTATACGAAATTTCTTTCCCATTTCATCGAAAACTAGTAACGTAACACACTCGAATCTGTCTCGCTCTCTTTTAAAAAAAATATTGGTAACTCTAAATATACTAAAAGATCAAACACAGTATTAACAATCAATAACAAGTTATATTTTACCCGACATTGAATGGAAGATCGTATAATATACAGATTTCCTTTATAAAGATTAAATGCATTTACCTCATTTCTAAGTAACAATAACCTAATGTTATAATCGATAGCGTTGCGTGTGAACGAGTGAGTCAAGGTGAGGATGTGTAAAGGTATACTAATACATATTTTATTCCAAGCCGTATATTGAACTATTAGGCAATCTGTAGAGGTCAATGTTCTTACTACTTTTCTAATTAAGAAAATGTACGACAATCCGTCCGAGGCCGTCGTGGCCTAGGCACAAGTGTGTGAATGTAATGCGACGGTTGTGGGTTCGATCCCCACTCGAGAGAATTTTTTTTTTTTGTATTTAAATTTTCTTGACTCTGGTACCAAAGCCGGCTTTAAGTTCTGCCACTGAAAACGCAATGCCTCGAAAAATTCGGCAGAAAGTGGGAAACTGGGTGTGTTTACAGTAGGTTCCTTCTGCCTACTCTGCTTTGTGCGGCATGCAGCGTAAAGCTGACTAATTAATTTCTATATACATATAGAAAACATGTAATCGTTTTACTTGTAAATTTCCTAATGATTAAAGAAAATAGTGATAAAATTAGGCTTCAAACACATATATATGTAAATAAATTAAACGCTGCCATTTCTGTATCAAATTAATATTAAAAAAGTATTAGATAAAATCATTACCTACTAATCAAAATAATATCGCAATACCATATCTACAGATACATTAAGTTTAATGCGAAATGCATTAACATTACGCGATGGTGATGTTTATTTATTAAGAAACATAAAACTGAAATTTCCTTATATTTCCATATCTGAAACAGAGATCTACGAAGAAACAGAAACGGTTGATATTTGCACAAATAGTTGTCGAATCGATAGCGGTCTCAAGGTGATGTGAGTCATATCAGTAGGTAAGTACTTGGACTTACGTAAATCTTTTTCTTCTTGTAGCGTGTCAGGATGTTGTTTAGCAGCGTCGCCTCGTTTAGGAACATTAGTTCGCCTGTAAACATTGAAATTTATTTATATAACATAATAGCTATAAATGTTTTTATTTATTGGATATTTTTATATAAGTATATTTAGTTTTTACTAATTTATAATTTATTTTAAAATGCTTTTATTGTACAACAATACATATATTATTTTCATTTAAGACAGATTTTATACAGTAAAAAAGAAAATAGAAATTATATAAAAGAAATATGTAAAAATTTTGCTCAAAATATTTCAGTTACTAAAATAAGAGGTAGGGAGAGTTCTTATATTAAATGTTGGATTTGTATCTAGAAGAAAATATAACAGAGCATAATAATAAACCGGTCATAAAATCTCAAGGGCAGCGTGTACATCTTTACACGTGAACACTTCAAGGATCTCAGTCATTGTAACTACTTTCAATATCAACGACAAATATAAATAAAATATATATTGTCTGATCTTACTGTCAGTAGTAAAAGAAAAAAATATGTAATAACAGTAACTTGCTATTAATAAAAATAACTTTGTCCTTAACCGGTTTTACAAATAATTATTTCCTCAGCTGTAGCTGTTTCATACTATTTTAAATATTTTAAGATAAAGCAATTTAATACTTATTTTTAACATTTCTTAGTGTTATTCCACACTACCGTCCAAGAGGCGTGGGTTCTAATCCCGTTGCGTTCATTTTTTTATGAATTTCTAGATAAGTATCAATGTAATACTTATTTATCCAAATGGAGCAATTAAAAAACGCTTTATTTCATATATTTCATTTTCTCGAGTGGGAATCGAACCCACTTGCATTTACAGTCACACTGAGCTCCTGCACCACGACTGGTCTCAATAGTATCTTTATATTATTTCAGTATATTATTTAAAACTTACAATTATCATCAACATCCTTAGTAGGATCTCCAGCCGGGAAGATATCATCAAAACTGCACACACGTCTTGGATATTTATTGTCTACTGGGAACACGTCTGCCTCTTCGCCCATCAGCTCATGTAACCGGGCCAGCACGAACCCCTCGTTGGGGTCCCGCACCCATACCAGCTGCTTGTCCATCGTCATTTTTTACTAAAACAAAAATAAGTACTATTAAAATATGAATATTTTGGATAAGATATTTTTTAAGTACTATCAGATCAAATTAATCAAATCTTGTGTATTAATTATGATGTGGAGTTCGAACACACTACGTAGAACGGTGAAGTAAGTAATAACAAAAATTGGTTAATTAAATTCTTACGCCAACTTATACATCATATTTAGTTAATCACCCCGTTTTAAGTTAATATTTCTAAACAATATAAATATTTATAAAAGTATTTGTACACTAATTATAAAAATATTCCTCGGTGCATTTGAATTTACATAAATTCATTTTGAATACTAATGACTGGTTACATTGGAACCGAAGCTGCATTAAAACCCGAGTCAGTTGCATGGCCATATAAAAACTGAACAAGAGTAGAATGCATGCATGCATAAAGATAAAAGATCACTGTAAAATCATTATTTTCCGAATTGTGTAAAGCTATAAGATATTACAACAAAATGAACAACTGTAACGCAATTCTCGGAGGTAACGGGCAACGGCCGAACGGCATAATTCACTTTCGTTACGAACGTGTGTGGATCGTGCGTTATACTTTCTTGGGTTATGTAATTATATTGGATTATTAAATTGTTTGTTTCCGTTTTCAAAATTGTTAGTCTTTTTTCACGCTGTATCCCGCATATAGAAGGAAGGTAGTGATAATACACTTCGTTTTCCACCTTCCGCCGAATTTTCGAGGCATTGCGTGTTGAGTGGCGTAATTCAACGCCTTTGCCTTGGTACTAGAGCAAACCACTACTCTAGTACTTTGTTAGTTATCCTTGAATGCGGGAGAGTCAAGAGGAAATATAAAAAAACGTATAACGAATTATAATTTTATAGTATTTTTTTATAGTCATAATTTTTAGATGTGTATAACATAATTTATTATTTCTCTATGCAAAAGTATTAAGATGACGTTGTATCCGAAGCCATATAGTCATAGTTAATAACCTTATGTTTGTAATATATTATAGACTTAAAATAAAACTTATACAAGGTGTTTTAAACAATTTCTTTATAAAATGAGTCATTACCAAGCTATGGACTTATGCGGGTGAACTTTAAATATCAACGTTGAACCCTAATATAGTTCAGCTGTCGTTCCAGTGGGTGCTTCCGGAAACAAAATGCTAAACAACCCAAACATGATATATTTAAATAGTATTACTGCCGATTAAAGAAAACTATGTCTTATTTGTTTTTGCAAATGTCAACTCTTGAAGTAGTGATTACGATTAGTGTCTTAGCTCTAGGTTCTCTCCGCCTACAATGCGTACGGGAGATCAAGTCAAAAAAGTTAGAAATGATAATAATAAACAAACATTTGCTTATAGATCAATTCTAATATGAAGGAGATACGTACAGTTTATTTTTTAATTACTTTTACGCCACATCTTGTTAACATCAAGCCTTAGGTAACTTTTGTTTACCTTAAAATAACTTGTGGGGCTCGCGTATTGATTGATGTTTGCAAGAACTTTTACTACTTTTAAAATGTTTGTATTGTGTATGAGTAATTCAGTAAGTATTATCTAAGTATAGGAAAAAGTAACACAGTACATAAAAAACAAAATATGAGGTTTTCGTGGCACAACGGCACACTGTCAGAATGATGGAGGATTATAGGTTCGACTCTTACTCGCGTGAACGAATTATTTTTATTTTCTAGGTTACCAGCGTCAAGTTTTACCTTCATCCTTTTAAAAAATTCTCATATATTAAAAATATTACACTTACAAATAAATACCACTTTTGTTTATATATATATTGCCTTAAAAAAACAACTGCATAATCAACACTACGCCCATTTCTAGTGAAAGTCACTAACTAAAATTATAAAACGCGACATTAAACACAAATTGCCCACCGAACTATTATCACGTACCGTAACTTTAGCTGCGCACTCCGTAACAGTAAAAAAATGTTATTTTTTTAATTGAGCGATACAAATGAAAACGAAATCTTACAAAACTGTTGTATAATAGGAAGTCTCGCACATGCTATCTTATGTGGAATAGAGCGGAAATCCAGGTCAGACAATCGAATTATCAACGGACTGACTGAAAAAAAAATGTAATGAATATCTCACAAGGAGAGAAGCTCGATTCCATGTTATCGTCATAAAAAAAAAACAACTTTAAGTTGTATCCCGCACACAGCGGGGTAGGCAGAGGGAACTTAGACACTCCGCTCTCCAATTTCTACATCGTAGGTCACCGGGTACTAATTATAAAAGTTGACGAATATTACTTTTTTTCTGTGAAATACTTACCTGTGAATCTTAAGTTCTCACTTCATCATAAATTATTAGAACTGTAGGTTTCAAATAAGCATGGAGAATAAAAATGTAAATGTAATTTAATGATATTTTTGCTCCAAAAAAAAAAAGACTTAGGCTTATTTTTAACCGTGTTAGTCGAGCTCAAATAATTTGCAGAGAAAATCTAATATTTACGAAAACACAATAATAATATAATTTATATTACATAATATAAGAACAATTGTATGTATATATACATATAAAGATTGATTACTATCATTATACGGATAGAAATCTATGAATAAACAATGTACTGGCGGAAATAAGTGGACACGAATCGTAAGAATCAGATTCAAACGAATAAGTATGTGGATCGGCAAGCATTACATGTAAAAGAAAAGTTAGGCCTCTCTGGAGACACTTTCATTTATTATATTACATATTTCGTCCCAATGGAACGTACATTCCTAATTTTATTAATGATATTCATACAAATTATTATGCTTTAAGAATGATAAATAAACAATTATTCCTAATAGTATGGTCGTTGGTCAGTAACCTTTCTAATGTATATTAGTTATATTAAAAATTATAAATATTTCCATAGTGTTTAAAGAATATGATGTAAAGACGTTCTTATAATTGAGAAGAGTTAAACGAAGCGAAGAATCTTAGCAGAATATATTTTTTACCGTATCCCATACAGGATAGGCAGTTTAGGCAGAGGGAACTTCGTGTTAAAACACTTCCTTTCCCCACTTATTAACATATAAGAATTCGAATTATTTATGTAACTTTAAATTGAATAAAGCATGCAATGGACCCTAAATTGCATATAATATTAAAAACAAAGTTATATTATAGTCATCTTAGGATCAAAGCGTTCCTATTGAATGGTTCAAAGCAAACTACTTCTGACATCAATCATGTCTCGGCCTCTGACATTTTTAGAGCGTGTTAGACAACAATGCCAATACCAGTGTTGATAGAAGACAAAGCATTTTATACCTTAAAAGTTGTAGGAGAAGACAAAAGAAAGTCACGTCAGTTAGAATTTAGAGCTGACCTGGTAACCTCGAAGACATTTTACACTGATTTAGCTCTATAAAGACCTTCAATTTCCTTAATTCTCCATCTATATCGATCACTTTCTCTATCATTTACAAAGTAATCGGTAATTGCTATCTTATGAAGCCGAAAATATTTATTACAAAATGAACTTGACCCAAACGATCCATTTATTATGCATGAGTCACTAACACTGTGTATTATACTGACAGATGTTCCTACGGTAATAAAAAATTGTTTAAATAATTAACTTACCATTTCGCAATTTATTATATGTATGGAAATGTGTATGGTTTTTAATTAAATCTATACATATAATAAAACTATTGATCATCGCTGTCTGTACATTTCTCTGTGCCTTTGTTCACGCTTATATCAGAATCGGCTTAACCGATTTAAGTGCAATTGTTACTATTGTGTTTTGGCGAACTTTCTTATTAAAAATTAGTGTTTGTTTTATTTTAATTGTGTAGTATAAGCAGGCGAAGCCACAAGCTGGTCGTATAATAATAGCAAAACAAATTTAGAATCCGCATTTTTCGACGTATAGTCCTTATAATTGCTTCAATATAAAAAAATCGTAAATTTTATGTAATTATATTAAATTATAAAAATACGTATATTTTCACTAAAATGACTGTTTTAATAGTTCTCAGCTGATGTTAGATAAACAATGAGATTGAACAGATAAAACTGACAAATGGCGGCGGCGCGACTTCTCATGAGTCAGAAAGCGTCTAAATTGCTGAACCGACCTCCGGGGTCGGGTTGCGATTTGCGCAGCGAACGAATGAAACGATGTCGAATTACTTTTTATTACTTACGCTTCTTTTAATTGAATAAGTATGCATTTATTATTATAATTAATATAATAATTATCTTTAAGTAATAATTGTTTTGGTTGCCTCGTATCAAATTCAAATGATTTAAGTCGAACTAAAATTAGAAGCAATGTTGATAAAAAATAATGAATGGAATATGCACCGGAAATCAAATAAAAAACTTAATTGATCATTTATCCAAATTAATATTTCTTAGTACTTGTATAATAATAATAAAAGATATAGTTATTAATGGCAAAAGTTAAGCGTGAACTTGCTCGTGACAAGAATCAGCTAGTGACAGACAGAATAATAAATATATATAATGGATACATGTTAAATCATAAAAACTAGCATTTTATTTTACGTCAGAATAAATTACAGACTTTATTCATACTATTATCTTATCGCGCCAAGGCCCACAAACAATGAAAATTCTTAGGTGAGTATTTCAAAGTGTTGCTCACTTTTGTTTGAACTTGAAGAAAAATAGAGAACAATATGTGTGCTGCTGAAATTATTAAAGAGATTTATGGCTGTGTTATTATCATTATAATATATTTTATATACTTATTCGGTAGTGACGTACCTACCTGCTTACTTATACATAGATATTAGTCTAACCATATGAAAGAAAACCTCTAAACTTACATTTTAAATATAAAAAAAACTCTTTATTGAGATATGACACATAATTCTAATTTCATTAGAAGTCATATTAGTTTAGGTTTTATATTTATTAGGTTTAGGAATAAGTCTAGGTCCACCATAAATATTTAAAAAGATAATGAAAGTGAGATGAGAACTATGAGGAAAAAACTGTGTTTATTTGTTTTTGAAACTATTTTCCTATTATGCACAGCTAAGATGGCAACATCATATATACCTATACATATATGTATGGTGATGCCATCGACACTTTCAGCGTCACGCTGTTGCCTTCTACATAGTAGAGCGTGCAGAAAGAACTTAGTGCTAAGACCTTGTCTTCCACTTTCCCCCGAACTTTTGAGTCTTTGAGCGTTGAGTGGCGAAAGTCCGATTAGGAATTGAACCCACCAGTCACGTTTACAAACACGCTTGAAGCACTGCACTACGACGGTGCAGAAAATTATATAATGTTCACTACATCGAATGTGATTTACACATAGGTACTTGTCACGTGTAGGTGTTGAACACCTGCTATGCGCCCACATTGAGAGGAGCCTTTTAAAGGTATCTACGGAAGAAAAAATATCTAAGTTGCTATGGAATATTAAAAGTTATATTAGCTACACTATTCATCAGGCCAGTCGTGACTCAGTGGCAGAAGCATATGATTGTGAAGGCGACGGGTTGCGAGTTCTATTCTCATCCGAGGAAATGAAATAGTTAATATTTTCATTTCTTCGTTCTGGTGTCGAGGCAAAATGCGGCGTTGAGTTCTACCACCCAACACGCAATGCCTCCAGAATTCGGTGGAAAATAGGAAACTGTTATCTTAACACTAGGTTCCCTTTGGCCACCCTGCTGTGTGCGGGATACAGCTAGCTAAAAAAACTATTCATGTATTGTATATAATATTAAGTATAGTACAAGTACTTGCTTGTTGAAAATGTTTTGTAAGAGCAAAACTTCTAGACACGCGTAGGAGTTTATTTAGACACTTTAACACGTCCAGGATGTGGTACGAAAAAATAGTGCCTAAGTAAGACTTTGTATTAGCAATGGTTTATTCATAAAGAGTTTTTTCTGTATATTTTAAAAACAAGATAATTTTAATGGAAATTATATATTTTTTTTATTATTTTACATATCTTAATTGAATATACTACTTTTCTGTATCGATAAAGCTTTAATTGAATAAAATTCTTCAAAATAAAATCTATTTCTAAATGACTAAAAGAATACGGTATATTAAGAGATTTGTTATTTTTAATGAATAATAAATGTTTATGATAGTAATTAATGTAGATAAATTTGACTACTAAGTTCATAATGTATTTAGTTTTATAACCAGATTGTTATAAATTTAAAATAAAGTTTTGCATTCTTATATGAGTGTTTATATTTAAGCGTTATTCATGTTGTTTCTAAAGATTTCTGAATTTCGGAAGTTTATCTGTTTTATACAAATAAATTATCATCAAACTTCTCTCTCTTTATTTATGCATCTCTCACATTACGAGAAATAGAGAAAGAGAACTTAAAAACAAATGAATGAACTTTTGTGGACTCAAGAACAACTTTACCAGTTTCTTCTTCGCACTATTGATGGGTAATGGACACACGTTTATTAATAAAAAAATAAAAACTGGATGTAATTACATTTCTATTTTTTGTTGTCCATTGAGCGGATGAAACTAGATTATGAACTTTGTCCATTTAGTTATAAAATATTTCATCATTCTATAGCTTGGAAAGCAAAACTTGTCTCTAATAATAATATACTAATTACAAAAAACATTTAATTCAATCATAGACGGTAGAGTCGTCGTCATCATAAAAAACATGATACTTCAAGCGTTAAATACAGCCATACAAAAAGATACTAGCACCAGCTTTTTTAAAATGATTTACAAATTAAATTCTCAGAGATGTTCTTGAAATAATTTTAAATGAAAGAAAACTTATGAATAAAATTTAGTTTAGATTTTTATCATACCATCTTCTTACATTTGCATAAGAAAATCACTCCATTCACCGCTTTATACTAATTCAGCTTGCTTGCAAATTAATGGTTTTATATACAAATATTTATCCTATTTAAAATAGAAATTGAACTAACGACTGTCACAACACTCGGATACATTTCAACTGCGCTACCAAAGAAATTTACTAATAACTTAACGCAGTTTCAAGAAAAACAAAAAAATACAATCAACCCAAGATGTACAGACGACAATTTTTTAATACTTTTTTTATGTTACCATAATACGAATACGGTTATAGCAACGTCCTGGGAACCTTAGTCATCTTTATCAATGCCAAGGCTTCGTATTCGGTGCGGCTAAACTTGTTTTTATGTCGGTCATAGCTGTAAGTTGAATGGTCCAACGGTCCTGCGCGAGCGGTACACGCTGATGCAGTATAAGGTGTTTTAGCATTGGTTTTGGTAGGCATATTCAATTGAAATATTGTTTTATGAAATTTTATATTTTTTGCTGGTTATTGATTTTGTCAATATCTTTTTTCTCTGTTATATGTGAGAGATGTTTGAACTTTCTTTCAACTTTCTTAGAAATAGCAGCACACAGCAGGGTAGGCAGAGGGAACCTAGTGTTAAGTTACGCCGTTGCCCACTATATAACTTTCTTAGACGAACTTAAAATATATTTGATAATGTCTATGATATATTTTTTTGGTGTCTGATGCCTTGCCCTGATCCTCTCAATATAATACATATACTTTTATAATAATTATAACCGCATCATATTGTATTTTATATACAAATACAGTTCTAGAAACATTATCTAATAAACAATCGGTTATATCGATATGAACGACGTTACTTGAAAATGTAGGTCAGCTTAAATGCATTACTAGTAGCTACTTCTACTAATACCTCACGCTAAATTGGAATAATAGCTTTCAATTGAACATGAGTTTGCTATAAAATGTAGAAATTTAAAAGGGAAATAATAATTTTAAATAATTCATGATGCTGAGTTAACAATATGCAAAAAAATTGGTTACAGTTAAGTTCTCTGGTGTCAGTTCATAAATATTAATAATAATAAGAAAGAATAATATATTAAAAGAGGTATCAACCAGAGCTAAATTTAAACTAAACTGGTTTGCGACAGACCACTGTGGTATACTTTCAAAACCTAAGTGCCGTTGTATTCCATTGAAACGATGCATTTTTAATATATGTAAAACAAGTTGTTATAGAAATACCGATATTTCATTGTTAAGAGACCGTTTGGACAAAAACATTCTGTTTAAATTCCACAGTATTATATGCATACCTTATAGATTGAATTTCATGATGTTATCTTTGTAAGCTTAAATTTAAATTCAGTTTTATATACATATATTTATAATGTAATTTTCAGATTGTTAGGCTAGATCACTAAATATATCTTTTATGCTCGGAAAGTGGTGAACAGACAGACTTATCAATGGACTTTCTTTAAATATTGTACAAAATGCGGGCGGTACGTGAATTGGCGGTGTGAGACGGTATCTTTTTAGATAGTTTCGAGTTTTTTTTTAAAAATCATAATACATTTAACTAACTGATTATAACCAAAACAAAGAATGTGTGACGAAAACAAAAAAAATAGAAAAGCTATGGGAATTACTATTTAAGAAGGATTTATGATTGCGAGTTACTAAAGTTAAAGCAATATTGACTTGCTTCCGCTTCTGTAATATTGATTATTAGGCAATAAAATACAATTTTATTTTATGACAAAGCCGTAAAACATTTATAGATGTTTCGAGTTTCGTTATTTGTTTATTTTAATAGATACAGTATTAAAGTATATCTTAATGAAAAAAATAAATAAAAATTAAATGAATGGTTAAATCACCTAAACACCTGAAATATATTTATTTTAATGTCAAAAAATATAGAAAGTTCCTCTTAAATTACTACTAAATTGTGCAACGGGCTGTAATGCAGCCTATCAACAAAATAACACTATGTCTTAGTAATTAACAAAACGTATAAGATCGCAATACAAATTAATACATCAATTAGTCCAATCTATATCTGTATATTGTAGGTTAACGAATAAACCATCACGGGGGGCACAGGGCCATATCAATTGACCCCCCTGTGCGGATGTGACGGGAATGACGCAGGTGCAGGTGAAAGATATATAAATAGATAATTGTTTTTTGTAGTTTCACGCTGCATCCCGCAAGTAGCGGGCAGCCTAGTGTTAAACATTCCTCTCCCCACATTCCACCGTATTCTGGTGGCAATGCGTGTTGAGTGGCAGAACTCATCGCATTTTGCCTCGACACCAGAGCGAAGAAATGAAAACATAAATTCAAATAAATATTTCAATTTCTCGAGTGAGAAATATGAAATAATTATAAAAGTATGAAAAAATCTATGGTAGGTATTGAAAGCAAACATTAAATAAATTATAACAACTTCATTTAACTAAACTCTGGTCTGTTTCTGACTCACTTGACATCCAGATGCCTTCTTTTAAACGAACAAGCTGTACGTTTCATATTATTATTTATTCAGTGCAACCGACACTTAAAATAAAAGCAAGTGACATTAAACATGATATTAATAAACAAAATAAGGATGGATTCTTTATTAATATTTCTGTCCGTATGGTACCAAATTGATGTTTGTATGAAATAATAATAAATGGATGACTAAGAATTTATTATATGTTTTGTCATTATTATTAAGAACATTAAATGTGGCGCAGTTAGAAATAGTAACTATGCAAACGTTGGTAGTGGGTTTGATGCATGCTCGTGTGAATATTTATAATGATGAAGATAATAACATTTTTGCTGAAAATCTGTAATGAAAAATCTATTGGAAATTGAACTACGATCAATGAAAATGTTTAAAAAACTTAAAATTACACAATACAGTTGCAAGTGTTTAAACCTAATCCTTTTAATAGCAATCCTATTGTTTCATATTAAGGATTTTTATACGTTTATAGTTATTTATAACTTTATTAATAACAATGTATGCATCGCTAATTGGCGGTCACGGTCAATACTAGCTCTACTGCACACATGTGTTTTTATTACATTATTTTAACGCATCGCCCGCATTTCCTAAGGATAGTAGTTTTGGGCAGGGTGCAAGTATAATCATTCCTTTGTCCCTTTTTTATTTCGTATGGTGGGGAGAAAGGTACGTCGAGTGGAACCTATAGTCGAATTAGGTGAACCATAAAGTTGATTTAATTATCTTGTTTATATTCAAATATAAACATTATTGAGTATGTAAACATTAATCGAGGCCAGTCGTGGCGCAATGGCACAGGCGAGCGTCTGTACGCACAGGTTTTGGGTTCGATTCTTTCCCGAGGAAAAGAAATGTTTAATATTTTAATTGCCTCGCCATGGCCATGAGGCAAAGCACGACGTTGAGCTCCGTTAATCAACAGGCTTTGACTCTAGAATTCAGCAGAAAGTGGGGAGTGCAAGTGTCCCAAAAGGAATGGAGTGTCTTAATGCTACATTCCCAGGTTCCCTCTGCCTACCCTACTAGGTGCACGATTGCAATTAGTATTTCAATTTNGCATCGCTAATTGGCGGTCACGGTCAATACTAGCTCTACTGCACACATGTGTTTTTATTACATTATTTTAACGCATCGCCCGCATTTCCTAAGGATAGTAGTTTTGGGCAGGGTGCAAGTATAATCATTACTTTGTCCCCTTTTTTTAAGGATAGGGAGGGGATAAAAAGGTAAGTAAAGTGGAACCTACAGTCGAATTTGTTCAACCACAAACTTGATTTAATTATCTTGTTTATACTCAAATAAAAACACTATGTAGTATGTAAATATTATGTCTGCAAACGCAAAAGGTTGTGGATTCGATTCCCTCGCAAGGAAAAGAATTGTTTAATATTTTAATTTCCTCGCCATGGCGACGAGGCAAAGCGCGGCGTTGAGCTTGGGCAATCAACATGCTTTGGCTCTAGAATTCAGCGGAAGTGGGCAGTGCAAGAAGGAATGGAGTGTCTTAACACTACATTCCTAGGTTCCTTCTGCCTACCCTACTAGATGCACGATTGCAATTAGTATTTCAATTTAGAATATCATATCAATAGATAATGCATGAAGACTGTTTGTTTAACGCCTGTTTGTTACACCTTCAATTTCCCAAGGTATTTTATCGCGTAGGAATATAATACGAACACCTTGACATTGTTTTATAATAAATACCTATATAAAAGCTAGTGATAAATAATATACATTTCTCTTCATAAGCCTCTTTTTTGAAATTGCATGATGAAAAGCGGAGAGCGTAGTCACCAAACCTACGACAGATCCTCTGTTCTCTGTTCCAATATTATTAAGTTTTGTTTTGTTTAACTTTCTGTTGACTTAAATATTCTATCAATATGACATTAACAGGGTTTTACTTCCAAAGTAAGTGACCGAAATACGTGATTCTTTTTATGCAGTAGTAAGAAAGAAATGCCTTTTGCTTAGACTGTGTCCGAATATATTTAGTAAAAGTTACACCGTTTTTATTTGTTTTAAAATAGACACTGACAGCGATACCTGGAATTTTTTATATTAATAATGTTTAATAAACGTTTATTTCAGGTATACGGACACTCTTATCAAATTTCCTTTAAGACTTGTTCCTTTTTTGTGGTATCTCGTTCTATTCTAGATCCAAATACAAACCAATGACAATGCGGGCATTTACATATACGACTAGTTCAATCGCGCCTTAGGACTTAATAGAAATAAAAATAAGCTTCAGCAGAGAAACCCTGAGAGGGAACCTAGTGGTAAGATACTATTTTTTAAAGATCTTCAAAACACTATGACATTTCATTTCCTACGATGCATTGTATATATATGGGTTATTTATAGCAAGTCAGTCTGGTAAATCATTATGATGGTATCATTAAAAAGATTACTTGCTCGTTGTAACATGTAAGCATCAGCTTTCTAACGGATGTGTCAGCACTATGTCAAACTAAGTGTTGCCAGCAAATTAATAGCGTTACCGTATCTCACTTTTACTGTGCTCTAATCCGAGATACGATGAGATAATGGATTATTGGACAGTTTTTCTATAGCTTTTGGAAATCGATTGCAGTTATGGATATTTAGGGCGACACGTTTATACAAACATTCTTTTTTTAAACTATAGTAAAATCAAATCAGCTTCACGCTGTATCCCGCACACAGCAGGGTAGGCAGAGGGAACCTAGTGTTAAGACACTCCGTTTCCCGTCCGTTTCCGAATTCTGGAGGCGAGGAGGCTGGTGTTGAGTTTAAACTATGGTTATATTACCTTAATAATAATATAGTTATATTCAAATTATCTATATATTTTTATAATGATTAGATGGTAATTCATGCCTTTCGAAAATTATTCCTGCAAAGAACGAGATTCTTCTTAGACAGAATGTTAAATAATAATAATCTTATCTGCATAGAATGCTGTTAGTAAAAACTAAAGATGTAGGTATAGCATATAGTTGTTAAATATACTACCATTATCTTGCCCCAATACCCCAGTAACTTTTGAAGAGAGAAGAGAACTTTCAAAGAAAAGTGGAATAATATATGGACAGACCACAATAGAAACGACAATGGTATTTCACATATAAACGAAGTATGATTATGGAAATTGTGACGAGCTTCGAAGCGGATGTCACTCCGTTACAGAGATAATCTCCGGCCGATTGACTGCGCATAGCGGTACGGGTCTGGACGATGGTTATAAATAGCTATTAAAACAAGATCTTGATATAATTGGAGATGAGTACGTACTGTACGGTAGTAAATGGGATTAGTATAGAAATGATGAGAAATATAATTATTATATTCGTAAGAATTACCAAATAGAATTTATATCTTGTAATGCCTTTAAGTAATGTAAAGATATTCTCGTTTCGGAGCAAGGATTCGTGATTCAAGTCACATGTCTCTTAATTTTTCTACCGAAATATTGAGAATTACGTAAGTTATAAATAAAAAAAGCTTGGATTTACCTAAGTATTGGAAAGACGCAATGCTGAAAATAGGAATTGAACCCAGAACCGGTGCGTTTACAGTCGTAGAAGCCCCATTATTCAATCATTTGTCACTAAATAAAAGAAATGTTTTACCATGTAGTATTATGATATAATAATTGATGGTCTACAAGGAATGTACTTGAGGTATAGTAAATTATAGTAGTAGTCGCTGTACCGTGGCGAGAAGCCTTGCAAGCACGATCGATATCGTGTAACGTGGGAAATATGCTTAGAATATAAACGATATTATCAGTTATTTCAATTTTTATATACTATACCTGAAGTTTGACATAATTAAAGTGGTGGTTTGGACCTAAGTTAGGTTCTAACTAGCCGTACTAGGTATAGCTCTAGGTTGTATATGGTTTTTCAAAATATATAATGTATTAGTGAAAACTAAAGATTCTTTATATTTTATTAAGAATTAAATTGGAGATTTTGGCGCAATAGGACGTCTTTCAGTAAACGCCATTTTGGTGCGACGTTCATTCGGGCAATGACTTATTATAATTTCTCCGCTCTGACATGGCAATGCGCGGTGTTGAAATCCGCTAATTATCATGAGATAGCTTGAATTAAAAAATGGAAAACGGAGAGACTGTTAAACACGTGTGAGAAGAAGCATTCGAAGCTGCATTAAATTAGATCAATTTTTATTTTCTCCAAAGCACAAATATATATAAAAACGAGTTAAAGAATATATTTTTATATAATAGATATCTATTTTAATTGAAAATAAGCTTGCTCAATATCATTATTTTACAGAGAACAAGGACAATAGCATTTACCTATTTCCAAATAAGCCATTTTTTCTGATAAAATAACATAATTACGATAAAGAATACTTCTAAAAATAGTTTTCTTAACTAAATGCCAATAGACCCAACTATTACACAACCAACTGATTACTTAGAACATGATTTGTGGAAATCAGTCGCTTTCGAAACCAGCTGAAGACAAAGTTGCCAAATCACTGAAGTCTGTCTACTCATGCCTGACACAACTATAAGACACTTTCACGCCATTACCTTATTATATTATTGATGAAAGATTACTAAATCACTCTATGTGAAAGTTATAAATTATAGAATTAATTATTTAATGTTTCATTCATTTATTCTGCGTTGAAAATCTCCAGAATTCGGCAGAAAGTGGGGAACGGAATGTCTTCTTAACACTAGGTTCCCTCCGCCTACCCTGCTGTGTGCGGGATACAGCGTGAAGCTGATATTTTTATTCTGCGTTGAAAGTAGCACTTGAGCCCCTGCACCACAACTGGCCTCTAGAATTATAATTATAATGATGTTAAAGTTAAATACCTAGATACAATACAAACATAAAGTTAGGTCACCGACGTAATCCAGGCTGAGCCTACTCAAGGCTTTCAAAAGGCGGTCAGAATTGTACTAATCCGGGCAATTATACTTGGAAGAACTGTTACCAATTGAATGCATTAAAATGTTATTCCAATATTAGCTATTTTTAGATATTAACTCGGCGTAATTGTTAGGCCAGTCGTAGCCCAGGGGGTCAAAGGTGTGAGTATAACGTTACGGTTGTTTATTTTCTGTTTTGTTCTTGAAACTATTACGCGTAAAATCCCCTACTATGTTTATCTATCTAAATAAATACATAAAGAATCCAAAACCATTTTCCTTTTGCTTTTTATTAGTTGTAAGGTAGTCATTGCTAATATTAATTTAATTACTATTCATTAAATTAGTTCATATTATAAAAGTTGTTCATTAGATTAGCGTGTATGTTCTTCTGATAAATTGAAATGATAGCAAACCAGTTTCATTCATATCAAGTTTAACATTTCTATTTTTAACCCGAATATTATAAAGCTAAAGTGTTTGCTTGGTCGAACGTGCTTAACTCGGGAACAACTGGTTTGAATTGAAGAATCCTTTTTGCGTAGGGTGTAGGACTGTAGTTCTTTTATTGAGGGCTATGTGCACTATTCGGGGGGGAAGCCGCTTTTAAGTCTGTTCATGTATAGAAGAAAGGTAGGTGTGCACCTCATAATAGTCTAGTAGAGATAAATAAAGCCTTAAACCTTTTTTTTTTACCTTAAAGCCTTAAATAAAGCCAGATCAGTTAAAAGTTAAGGTTAAGGCCTTAAAAATATCTCTAGATAGATGGAGACGTCAGTATTAAGTGTCTCTACTCTATAATTAGTAAAGCTACTATATTTACTTATATTTTTTTATATACGGGGTGTTTAAACTTGAACCAAAACAAAGTTGAAATGCGCTAGCGCAGGAACATCCGTGCTTCCGGTAGTTGCTGGCGCGTGACCACACCTTCCGGTAGGTGAGTTACAATCCCACATTTTGTTTTAGTTTTACGCTTATTAACACTTACTACTAATTAGACTGATTTAATTTTATATTAAGCTTTATTTAAGTAAAATGTAGTTATTACCTTTTATACGTACAATTAACGCTGTAATGTTCCTATACATAGTAACTTAATAGCTTAAAAAAATACAATAAATATAAGCAAGAAATAAAAAGTAATACTAAAAACGTTTAATTATGACACATTGATAAATAAATATATTAATAACTAGCTACCCGCTTGCGGCTACGCCCGTCTGAACTACATAATTATTAATTTACTAATCTCCATTACTTTTATTTTCTAATAATCGATCAGCGTGAACAAACACACAGACAAACGGCAGACAGACCAACATTAAATTACTTATTTTTGGTTCTTTTACATTATTAAGTGCGACCAAGAACATTTTTCTTACATATCTTCCATGTATTTTATTATTAGTATAGATATAGATTTATTTTAATGATTATGACTAAATGTAAAAACTAGTTAAACAAATATTATTACCATTAAGGTAAGTTCTGCAAAGGAAGCCAGCAAAGTGTTGTCAGTTGCCACCAGAAGTAATGAGAATGAAAAATGAGTGTTCATGTAACACGTAGACGCTTAGCACATAATATAATCTACGAATACGATGATATCATTTCAATAATTGCTAGACGGATTAACGATATCTGAAATATATTTAAGTATAGAGTAATATTATTAAATTTTATTATTATTATCTAATATATATACATGTTCAACTTTGTTATTTTTTTTAATAATTATGTGACTAGAAAAACGAAAGAAAAGTAATGTATATTTTTTCAGCTTTTTGCCTCCGAGTCAGGATTAGCCTCAATATTGTATAAAAGGCTATCTAATAATTTCAATTCTAATTGAAGCAAACATTAACTTAAAACATCATACAACCCTGTTTAAGTAAATATCAGAAACTCAAAACAAAATGCCGCAATAATAAATATCTACATTTAGTTATTTTTATATGAAAGTTGGCATAAACCTTTACTTTGCTAGGCAACAGATTCCCGTCGAGGTTAGATCGATATGCGGTGTGGTGACGTCAAGTAGACCATTAGGAAGGTGATTGTCACTAATTCTTCGCAAAGGTCACGAGGGCGATCTATGCTTTAGGGAACCTGTAGTTGTATGGTATCCTCGCCTTTTATGATATTATAGCAATGAGAAAGAGGAAGACAGGTTTATTTAGGATATATTTACTAAATAACTTAATAAAAATATTATAAGGTATTAATTAATATAACTGATAAAAAAGCCAATAAAAAGATATGAAAATTGCATTACAATATCATTGTAGCAATACATAAGTAAAATACAGTAACGGTTATCTAATCGCTTTCAGTTACGCATTCTTTCCAGTCTCACCACACCTTGTTGTAAAAGAAAAAAGAAATTTAAAAAGTTATAAAAATATTTATTACATAAATAGCTATATATTATTCTTTTAAATTACATTTGACGTCGGTTACCAAATGAAATTCCAGATTGCTGGCCTTTGTTAGTTCCGTACTGCAGAGATATTACATTCTGCCCAGCCTTCAGTTGTTCGTCGCTAAATTCTCTCACATTTTTGTCGGCTTCCTTTGGACCGATGGATGGTAGGCCGAAATTACCAGCTTTTCGGCCAAGCGACTGTAGACATACTACCACTGAGTATAAGTTTTGCTTCTCCCAAAGATCAATAGTCTGGAAAGTCTCCTGAGCTGGCACACCCAATTTCTTTACGGCCTCAAGGAAAGCGTTTATATTTTCCATGCACTTGAAGGCCATGGTGGATTGGTTGATTTTTTTGACCGATCCCTCTTGGAACTTGTTTACAAGGTGACATAAAAGTGTGCCATCTTTAAGTACCTCATATAGGTTGTCTGCGTCTCCAGCAGTGTTGGCAGGTTGTCCGACGATTTTCCTGATCCATTCGAGGGTTTCTTGAGCAATATCGTCATTATATTTGCTATGGATCCTTGCCTGGGCCTCAGCATTGATGCCAGCCTTTCCAGCGCGATATTCAGCCATGTTTTGTGTTGACAGCTTTACGGACACGTAGCCACTGAGGCTCCTTGCGATAAGTAAACTCCCAATATCAGGTACATGACACATACGATTGATAGCGACTATCGCTATATAAACGTAATCGTTAAAAATTTTATCACGTTTATTATCAAAAATATAATTATATTTTATGATTTTAATTGACTTTTGTAAGTTACAAAAATATCGATGAGCAAGGCTAAAACTTTCCTGTGGCCCTAATACTTTTGATAAAAAAGTGCTGGTGATAGAGATGACATTCTTCAGATTTATTAGTATTGTTGTTTATATCTTCACACTGCATTCAGCACATAACATGGTAGTCAGAGGGAACCTAATATTACCAAATAGCTTGTCACATCTTTAGTATTGATAATATTTTATTTATAATTTAGCCTTAGAAACTGAATGATGTACTCATAGTGACTCATGGAAGTCTCTGCATAATGAAGAAAGTTTGATCACATTTAAAAAGAAATACTTAGATAACTAGAATAAATGCAATTATTGATATAATATATAAGTCTAAACTATTTGCAAATGCAATTATAAATTATGACACACTATATCAACTATAACACTTCAGCACTATGAAGTAGCAGGATTACTATTTAATTATAACAACAATATTAAGCATAGCACCTTAGAATATTCTAGAACATAAACTGATCAATCTTATCTTTATTATATTGATATTAACATATTATCAGATTTATCGATTGTCGGTGACATTACTGAAATAGTCTTGAAACGAAACAATTATTGTATTTAGTATACAATTGTTTAATTATAAATTGTGTTGTACATAATAAGAACACAGACTATTTTGGCAGAGAAAGTGGAGAATGGAGTGTCTTGACACTAAGTTTTCTCTACCTACTTTATTACATGAGATAAAATGTCAATAGATTTATAATTATAAAAAAAGTCCAACAATTAATGAACATAAAATATTGCCTTCAATTGAGTTACCTTATAGAATTGAGTTTTTGCATTTGTGTAAACAAAGCCAACAAGTTTTGTTTTTAGTTTATTTTATGGTTTCAATATTTTGCAGTTAAAAATACTTTTATAGACTTTTGTTTAATGTAAACCCTGTACTGCTTTCCATGATTTTTCCTATTTTTTAAGACAATGTCTGAAAAGGATCAATTTTTGAAATGCACTGAGACCTACACTCACAAATGTTGGCTTTTTTGCATTTGCAGTTTGTGGTTGTGCTACATTTATGTCCTACTACACCAAAACAATAATAATAATTTGATATTGGTAGTTCAATAGATTAAATTAACATTTAGAAAAAAACTAAATTTGGTATCACAAAACTAGTCAGAGATTGTGTATGATAATAAGTATTTATTTATTTGTTTATGTATAGTGGCTCTCTTAGATTAGATGGTAACTATAATAAGTGCCATTATAATGGAAAGAGAAAATAAGGAAACATCCTTATATCACCATCACATTCTAATTTAACTAAACACATAATTTGAATGGTTCAATAAAATTTAACGCCTTATTGTTATCAAGTTTAATAGAAACAGCCTTAATTTTCAGACAATGGTTGCTACTTGTGCAATGTGACCTTCCTAAATCTCACTGTATTGCATTATTTTATTGTTTTAATAAATAAAACAATGAAAGGTCTATTGCTGGCTTGGAACAAAGAACTTATCACCTGTAGATAAAGTTAGGTGCTGATATGGATCACTTTGACTACCGATATGCAGTAATTTAAATGTAAACGGGTAATGAGCCGATAAAAGCAATTTAATTGCACTTTTATTTTTCTATGTACCCTATTTAATTACGAAATTTTCGACAATTTTCATAATAAACATTGAAAGTGGGTTATTGTTAACTCAATTAGTTACTAATTACGGAGAAACAAATCTCAAAATAACGTTAAATAAACAGACGAAACTATATTTTACGTAAAAAGTTTCGTTAATACGATTCCAACAAGAATACATAGGTAGGATATTAGTTACCTTTATTCACGTAGGTTTTCTAAAGCTAATAAAGTTATATTATATTTATGAATCATAATTATAATAGCCTTATGGTAAGCGGCTTCGTTGGTTTTGCATAAATTTAATAACTACAATGAACATTTAAATTAGGTACCTACTTAATCTTCATTTAGGATATTACAACTGAAAAAATGTCACGATTTAATTATAACTAACACTAATGTAATCAAATTAGATAGTTTCGACAATAGATAAAGATAAGCAACGATATCGTAACACCGAATAGGTATTTGAGGTAGTTTTCAAAACTTTTATTAGACTAAAAATTACATAAAAACATAATACTTACGTTGCAACAGCGTATAACGATTCTTATAAAGTTAACACAACACAAACAGTAGTTTAATTAATGAACAATATCCATTTTATTATTTCACAACACCTCACTTTCACGAGATAAAGTATGTACCTGCCAACGTTGAACCGCGCGGCTAATATTTGTTGACACAACGAATACGAAATATGAACTCACTACGCTAGTGTTCGTTCGAAAACGTTTGTTTCTGTAATGCCATTCACAATTACCATTCCCCCTTCTCTTAACCGGCATGTGACATTAGTGATGCGCTCTGATTGGCTGCGTGGTGTGTAGTGATGTTGTAATTTTAATCGATTATCGATTATAGAAGATATTATTGCCGTTTTTTATTATTAATGTAGTAATAGATCGTTTTTTAATAATGTTATTTATGTTTTTTCTAATATTACGAGTGATGAAATAATATTTATTTGATTATTTGTGAATGAAATATTATATCATATTGAAAAATATTTGTTTTCTAATTCTAGAGGTTTTGCATATTAAGTAGAGAAATTCAACGCCACGCTAGCCTTGAAAGCAGAGCGAAAAAATAAAATATATATTTAAATAAATATTTCAATACCTCGAGTGGGGATCGAAGCTAAAACCAGTTTCTTTTACAGTAACACTTTGTGCTTCTGCGCCACGACTAGCCTCTATGTATACGATTATCAAAATTATCGATATCATCTGAATATTCTGTAGTTACATCACTTTTGAACTTACGTCAACTTTGACAGTTGTATTCTGTTCGGAAACTTACAGAGAAAGTAATTTATGTAAATATTGAAATAATATTGTAATTAACTAATTACAATAAATGTGTTTGCTTAAATTGAATTACTTACGAAACTTTAAAACAAATTTAATCTTTATTTTATTTATACTTTTAGAAAGATATATTGTCTTGTACATATGTTTACCACCCTTTCCAATTGCTGACTACGCACGTACCGTTCTTAATAAATTAAACTTCAGATTTTTTACTAAAATTTCAATAAAATTACTTATTCTTAGTAATTAGAATATTTAACGATTGTTGTCTAAATAGTTCCCCCGAATCCAAAAAACATGCTTATTATTTTGTTAATTTAAATTGTTTTACTTTTTTAAGCCGCCGTGGCGACTCTACACGCGCAGTGATACAAGACTGCGACTGTAAAAGTGACGGTTGTAAATTCGATTGGCACCCTGAGCACCAATGTGTAATTAAATATTTAACATTTTTATTTGTTCAGTCTGCTAATCAGGCAAAGCGCGGCGTTGAGTTCTTTAGCTCTTATATTTGTGGTGTAGAATTGAATAAAAATACAATTGATATGTTTACTAGAGTTTTTGTATTTCTTTAAGTATTCAGCTACCGTTTATTTAAGTGCACTTGTGATAAGTGGGCTTTGGAAGGGGCATGGCAAGTTTAAAAATAAATACTCATTTTTTAATAGCTTCATCTAATTATGGCAAGTGCTTAATAAATAATAATATACTAATTTAATTAAATCCTATAAGTACAATATATGAATTCAAAAGTGTAAACAAAAACTGAAAGTCGTGTGTTTCCGCGAGCTCTCGTATCCACCGAGTATCGCTCGGCGCATGCGCGAGCGCGCGTGCGCGTGCGTCGGCGCGGCTAGGGCGGGCGCCAGCGGCGGGCGGCTTCAGTAAGCGCGCGCCCTCGCCATGGCTCGGTGGGTGGCCTTCGTGGCCCTGCTGCTCGTCGCCGCCGCCTCCGCGCGCAAGAACGCCCCGCGCACCGAACCCCAGATCGAGGAGGTCACCGCCAAGCAGCTCGAGCGGGTGCTGGAGGACAAGGACTACGTCGCGGTGTTCTGGTGTAAGTGCCCTGGCTCGCCGCCAGAGACTGGCGCGGTCCAATCGCATCACTCGAGATCCTCGGCCCGTCGCGCCACGTTATGCAACGGAGACAATAAAACCCGAGCCGGGCAGCCGCGCCACCTAAAATGGCGTCGACTCGCTCAGGCCCCGGCCCCCAAGGTCGGGCGCCTACGCTGCCCGGCTAAAACTATACCAGTGTGTGCCGCACGTTAAGCTGAAATAGATTTTCATTACGTGATATTGGCATTCATGATTTTTTTTTGCTTGTCGCCAACTTTGAGGTTTTCTTTTCTCGAGTGTTTTTAGCTCTTATATTTGTGTGTAGCTTTCGGTTCTATGCTCGAAAAGAACTATCCTGTAATGGCTCCTTTCCGTTCTAAAGACGTTCCGGTCTAGACACAAAAAGTGTGATAAATCAACGTCAAACTCAGCTGAAAGGCTAGCTCGTTTCTTGGCTGATGATCGATGCTATATGAGCGGCAATGCAATGGGAGCGGCTAACATTAGCCTCTAAAACCACGTCAGAAGACATATTATTTCATACCTTGCGTTCTACATACTATGAAGCTTGGTCGAGGTTACATCAACATAAACATAAACAAAACAGAACTCTAGCCATAACTCCAGTATATTTTCTTGAAACTATCAAAGCGTAATTTAATTGTAAATCTATTAAAACTATAACATAACCATATAATAAAAAAACAACAATACAAAAAGGCGTAGCTGCTACGGATTCTTAAATTTAAGAACTCATATTTAGTTTAATGATCGTTCGGAAGATAAAGCTTTGGGTGCTAAATTTAATAGCTATACAAGATTTATTTTTATGGATGTCCAAACGATTTCACAGAGGACTTATTGTCAGTTTTAGATTCTAATAGAGCTTTTTGGCTTCTAATTACCAATTAACATTGAATTTTATTGTTAGTGGAATGGTAGATTTTTTTATAATTACTTAATTTAACGTGATATCACAATATTATCGTTTCGAAGTCTACGAAGTATTATCGCATAAAATCTGTATTAGGAAGTAAGGAAGTAGAGAAACGGAGCCTAGTCTTTAGACACTCTCTCCCTATCTCCACTTTCCACCGTATTCTGGAGACGTAGGCATTCTGGAGGCATTGATTATTTGATAGTTACAATAATTTTCTTAGAAATAAAGTAAGCTTCTTAAAAATAGTCAGTTGCTCAGTATAATATGCTAGAGGAAAGACATAATTACGAAAACGCGATGGTACAAATGTTTCGTTTGGAGTTCTTCCAAAATAATCGTACGTTATCAATCTATTTACTGGATTAATAGAACTTGCGACGTTTTTACGAATAAAAAAGAACAAGGTCTTTTAATTTTTGCAAAAGATAATTACGAAATGAGAATCACATTTATTGATAGCTATCATGTAGTTTCTTCTTTTAATATCTGTGAGGTCATTGAGGCTCTTGTTGCTGCTATAAACTTTTAAAGAGTAGTCTTCACAGGACATAAAGAATATATATGTGAATGGGAAATATGTAAATATATTATATTCTATATACATGTTATATAAACACATTGAAATAATTTGTTTTGTTGTTTGCTTGGGTTAATAAACATTAAAATTTTGTTAAAATTCACTAGCTAGCAAATGCAAACTCCAATTATAATTTGAAATTATATACTCAAATTAAATAATTATTTAGAACGACTGAATATCTGAACAATTTTTGTCTGACAAAGAGCGGTGAGAAACATGAAGTTAGGTCACGTGCTGTTATTATTTATCCTATTTTACCAACCCTAGCCCTAACCCCTTACCGAGTATGAGGTTAATTAAGGGCTTCTTTATTAAAAAAATAATATATTCGATTAATTTATTGAAACCATGAAATGATACATATTGAAACAATAATAGAAGAAGAAATAATTTTAAAAAATTTAAACGGTAATTATACCATTTTAATTTTGACTTTTCTAAATAAGCTTAAGCTTCTTACTGGTAGAGTTACGACTTTGAGGTCCTTCAATTAGCACAGTGTCCAGAATTCGAGACGAAAGGAGGAATGGAATATCTTAATGACAGGTTTTTCTCTGCCTTTTGCTTTTTTTCTTTTTGATAAAGCGTGAAGGTAAAAAAAATACCAAAAAAAAGATGTCAACATATATTCTTTATTAATGATAGACTGAACGTCCGGACGATATTTACGAAGCTTTAAAAGTTTACAAGCAATATACAATAGATTATTTTAATGCAATCAGAAAAAGTTACTTTCAGTTGATAAAATAACAACATTTATTTTAAAATAGCTATATTTATGTTTTGAATATTTAATCAATGTTTTAACCAGTTTTTATAATAAGATATGACGTCTTACTTTTTTGGTTTATAATTTATTACCAATATCAGTATGTCTATTCAGAAGACCACCGGACGTAGCAAAACAATGCTGGATAACCAGCAGCTTTAATGGCACTTATATAAAAAAAAAATTATAGTGGTTTCATGGGTGTACGAGTACATTTACGTAGACATGAATAACAAGCGAAATTCTAAGTTTTTATATTCTATATAGAAAAAACCATTTATACAAGTAGGGGGTACCATACCCTTAAAAATATATTTATAGATATATAAGTATATTTTTTGAAACATAAAAATTAAATAAGACTATATACTAATATATATAATTCAAAGAGCTTGTCAACTAAATTAGTAACGTAGACATTAAATACATTTTTATTCTGTCTCTTTGACTTACACAATTTTACGACGTACGTAATAAAATTTTTGACTCACTTACTAAAATAAAATTTAATGAAAAATATAGAACATATATTTGTATAGTACAGAAGGCGGTCTTTTGCTAAGAAGAAATAGCTATATAATGTTAGGGCAGAAGAGAAAATAAATTACCTAACCGAAAAAAGATACTTAAATACTTTACACTGAAATTGACACTGAGACCCAGCTGATACGATTTTGATGCAACTCGACGGATTAAATTTTATTGTAAAACTCGTATTCTATGGATATCATCTCGATTTGCAGGACATCAAAGCGTGGCGTTAAGAACGACCAGCTAGCACTATCTTCAAAATGAATGTAAAATAAAACTTAAAGCTTCAAATTATTATTATTATATTAGGTACTTGGTTAGTTACGCAGCTAAGCAAGAACCAAGCATAGTGATAAAAAAAGAAAAGTAAATTAAAATTAAAATTGAGGCCAGTCGTGGCGCTTGGGCACAAAGTGTGACTGTAAGCGCGACTGGTCGNAGTCTATTCAGAAGACCACCGGACGTAGCAAAACAATGCTGGATAACCAGCAGCTTTAATGGCACTTATATAAAAAAAAAATTATAGTGGTTTCATGGGTGTACGAGTACATTTACGTAGACATGAATAACAAGCGAAATTCTAAGTTTTTATATTCTATATAGAAAAAACCATTTATACAAGTAGGGGGTACCATACCCTTAAAAATATATTTATAGATATATAAGTATATTTTTTGAAACATAAAAATTAAATAAGACTATATACTAATATATATAATTCAAAGAGCTTGTCAACTAAATTAGTAACGTAGACATTAAAAATACATTTTTATTCTGTCTCTTTGACTTACACAATTTTACGACGTATGTAATAAAATTTTTGACTCACTTACTAAAATAAAATTTAATGAAAAATATAGTAGATATATTTATATGGTACAGAATTCGCGAAGGCGGTCTTTTGCTAAGAAGAAATAGCTATATAATGTTAGGGCAGAAGAGGAAATAAATTACCTAAACGAAAAAAGATACTTAAATACTTTACACTGAAATTGACACTGAGACCCAGCTGATACGATTTTGATGCAACTCGACGGATTAAATTTTATTGTAATACTCGTATTCTATGGATATAATCTCGATTTACAGGACATCAAAGCGTGGCGTTAAGAACGAACAGCTGGCATTAACTTCAAAATGAATGTAAAATAGAGCTTCAGATTAGGTACTTGGTTACTTACGCAGCTAAGCTAGAATCATAGGCCAGTCGTGGCGCAGAGGCACAAAGTGTAACTGTAAGCGCGACTGGTCGTGGGTTCGATACCCACTCGAGGAAATGAAATATTTATTCACTTTTTCGCCCTCGTGTCGATGCAAAGCGCGGTGTCGAAGTTCCTGGGTTGGTTCTCACAGCAGGGTGTGCGGGATACAGCGTGATAGCTTGACGCATTTGACTTTTATTTTAAAGAAAAGTACTGTTTACATGTATAATATAATTATTAATATACGTACCTATAGTGGTTAATAAGAAATGTCCTTATTCATTTCCTTATAGTTTCTGGATGATGTCAATTTCTTATATGTAGTTAAGTAACTGTCATTATGGGAGCGATAATTTCTTTTTCTTAAAGTTTTTAGTAGTTTAAGAAAAAGAAATTATCGCTGCCTTCCAAAAATCGGGAGGTGTGCGAAAACATGTGCAAAAATAAAACTATTAAATTTCCATGTTTATTTCAATTACTTATTTATGAGTTTTGATACAATTGTAAGTTTTAATACAACAATAACACATGGTAGCCATTACTTGTACAACCTATTAAATATAAACGTATATATCATAAAAGTAAACGTATATATTTTACTCTCGATCTACAATTTTTATATAAATAAAACCAAATGCTTAATATTATACATCGTATCTATTTTAAAATGAAGTACGAAGGCAGAAATCTCATTTTACGTGCGCCTGACGTAGAAAACGCTTTTCCCTTCATGAATCAGTTCTCGTCGAATATATGAATCGTTTAAACTAGGTTATCTTCGAATACTTCACTTACAACTACTCAGTTATATTTATTAATTTCTTAGAAATATGTGCTAAAATTGTAATATAAATTAATCAATTGGGTGTTAAAGTGTTGGAGCTTTAAAAATTTAAATAGATGAAGCATAGAAGGAGAATAGTTGAAAACGTCACAAGTAAGAATACCTAATCTTACAGATCATTTATAAAAAATAGGTCAGCCACTTTTGCGAGGACTTGATGAGGATTTCTATACAACTTTTATGTACTACCTTTTATCATTGAAATTTAGGAATTTGAAAAGTTGCTGGTCAGTTGCGGAACTTATTGCAGTGTTTTGTTTTACTGAAACACTTTTGTTTATTCGGCATTTCATAATTTCTCATAGTTTAGCCGAATTATAAGAGTTCGGCATCACATGTCCCAGACCTTGAATTTTTATACGTTAGTGGGAAATGCTCATCGCGTTTAATATAATATATTTCATTAATTCATAGGCTTGTCCAGGCTTAAAAGCTTTACTACAAAATCAAAATTTCTATTATTTCAGAAGATTGTGTCTACAAGCACACAAACAGACAGATAAACTAAAAATGCCTACATATTCCAATTAGTATTTTTTCATAGTACAGATTGCATATTTTTTACTGTTTGATAGATAGATAAAGTCTGTGTTTGATCTCTTATTTTGAGTATATTACAATTGTTCTACAATATATCGCCTATGTTAGATATGTTGATGTTAGTAAAACAAAGAGACGACTTGACGAGTATACGTAAGTAACAGTAGGATATAATATATTAAAGCTTTTGATGTTCACAGAAACAATATATTTACTGACAATATTCGTCTGAAGGCTGAAATACAATAATATTTATAAAGTCCTCACTTTGAAGTCGATTATTTGACAATATAGTAAACAATTCAACTACCTAATCTTTTACCTAAAGCAAAACTAAGGTAGCTTTTGCTAACAATATTCATAAAATAATTTCCTCTTTCGTAATAAAACATGGAATACATCCGTAAAATAGTATGCAATTTGCCTTAAAATATTGAACATAAGGAAACCTAAGCTTTCATGCTAGTCACTTTCAACTACATACAAACTGATGTTAGTGTAAATATTTAGATACCTCGAATTTTTAGAGGAGTATATTTTTGTCTTTAAACAGATTTAGACGTATTTTGTATAAAAAAGTGACTATTAACATTTGGTTTTACTGCCGTGTTTAATAAATTTACAGCGAGCTCGTCCATCCGCCGGCTGAGTGTTTACTACGATATATTCTCCACTGAAATAGTAGCGAGAAACACTAATATTTAGACGTTTTGTATTAATAAGCTGTTAATTCATAGAACGATTTCAATTCTATTGGATTTGTAGATCCGATCAATCACAATTTTCTAAATAAATACTTGGTTCTCATAACAACAACGACAAACGCAACCAAATTTGTTATATTCGAACACATGTCAAAATATTAGTGTTTCTCTAAAAATTGTTCACTATACCTACTGATATAAAGTTTGTCTACTTTTACAAATTGTACTTTCCGTTGATTTATTATTCTAAAATTGATAGAGAACCCACCGAGGGAGAGTCCGACTCGCACTTGACCGATTTTTTGTTTAATATCATTCAAATGGTAACAAAGCTTGACAAACGTAATATAGTAAGCTATATGTGCATGCTTATACATGCATTGTACATTGAAGTTATGAATGGCACTATATTTGCCAAAAGCAGGTGTTACATATTACATATATCTTTATGTGAAATCCTGTTTAATTGAATAATATTATTGATGAAGAAAAATAAGGTAATATGTATGAGGCATGGAACACATGATAACTTAACAATACCCTAACGAACTTCTCTTTTCTTATTTGTTTTGAATAATTGTTAGGTACTATAACATAATAGTCTGACCTAGGTAGATGTATTCCTGGACAACTTCGATGCTAACGATGCTATTATCGGCGGATGGGTCCGAAAAGCTGAGGATCGAGTGGGGTGGCGAGAATTGGGGAAGGCCTATGTCCAACAGTGGACAAAAGATGGCTGTTGATGATGATGATGATGATGATGATAACATAATAATTTCGCACATAAGATTTCCCGTTGGGAAAAGTCAGTGACATAAAATTATTTTCAGATAATGTGAACAGTATGTTTCTTACATACTGCTGTATTTGAAATATAAATTGACTAAGAAATAGGTTTAGTAGTAAATTCAGCCTATACAATTAAGCGTTCCACCACATATTAAGGAACGTGGGCAGTGCGGGCAGCATTGCCTCGTAAACTCCACAGCGCCTGTGATTTCTTCATTTGTATGTTTATGAGTTTATTTTCTTAGTACAGTATCTAAAATATATGTAGTCTACATAACTCTAAAGGTCAGTGTTATGCCAAAAATATAGTTTGTAGGTGTTTTATTTTGGAACAATTATATTTTGAATTATTCAGGTTTTTATTTCGCTTGCTATACTGATTTTGAACATTTAGGATAGACTAAAAAAATTATGTTGTACATAACAGAAACGTTAGAGAATTTCTCTGAAAATTAAGAATGACAATAAATCCTTCCCTGGAAGTGTTACCAACGTGTATTTATTACTTATTTATTTTTTATGTAACACATTTCATAATTAATACTTATAATTTCCGAGAATGCCTGTTGAGTGGCGGAACACAACGCTGCACTTTGTCTACCAAAACGGAGAAATAAAAATAATATAATCCCTCCCTAGAGTCTGAATCGAACCCACAACCATTCATTACACTTAGAAATTGTGGCACTGCGCCACTACGGTCTCGAACGCTGCATAATATAATTTGTTAACATGACTATCCCTTACAGATGCCAGGAGTTGTGTCACGTGTGATAAAGTTCTAGAGGAGCTAGAAAAGATTGACGATGACACGGACACATTTGGCGTCGACTTCGTGAAGATCAACGACAAGAGGCTCGCTAAGCAGTATGGCATTACGAAATTTCCCGCTCTCACGTACTTCCGTGAGAGGGAACCGATCATATACGAAGGTAATTATATTTTATAAGTATTGAGGACAGCCATGAATGTGATGAAAGTTTAAGGATTGTGATTATAATATAACATACAGATCCTTTTCTGCATCTATACTAAATATAACCAAAACATCTGCCATCAAGTCTAGAATAATAAATGTAAACTTTTTTAAAATTAAAAAATGAATAAAATGACGATATGAGGCATATATGAATGGCAAATAGTATGACATACATATATTGTAAAGGTGAAGGTTATGACAGAATGTATATCACATAGGAACAAATTTAATGACTGACACTGATGCTGTAGCTATAGATGAACAAATAGAAATGTCTGCGAGGTTGATCTTTTTGGCAGCTGATCAGATTTAATTAACAAACTAGCGTTTTAAATACTTTGGGCTGGTATTATATAAAAATATATTATTTAGCATTAGCTAAAATAACAACTAATTGTCTTCTGCTATATATCTACGTGTGTGCAACTTAAACAGATGTAACGATTTCTTATAAAATTTAATACACAATTATGAGCTTCAAAAACCATGACAAAAACTTTCTCTCTAATACACCATCATCTATAAGCCTTTTCTGGAAATAATTTCTCCCTGGAATTAATTATCAGGTCAATTTAAAAATTGAATATAAAATGATAATTGGAAAATGCTGTAATACTTATCATTCATATTGTTAAATTTTAGGAGATCTCATGGACGAGGAGAGCGTTTTGGATTTCCTGACGAGCTTAGAAGCAATGGACCTTCCTGACCGGATAGAAGAAGTTAATCAGAAAATACTCGATAAGATCATCGAAGATACCGAATATGTGGCCGTTCTCTTCTGTACGTATTTAACTTCTATTGAGGGGGTTTGTTCGAGGACTTAATGAGCTAATGTGGTAAAATTTAAGCCATCTTCTTAACTAACACTAAAAAAGCAAAATGTTTAGATTTTTTTCAAATGTAGAACTATTGAGTAGATAATTTTCTATCGCTTCCACTGATTAGTATTAATCTAAACTGTTTGTAAAGGAGTACATTGTGCTGTGTGTTTGACAGTGTTTTTCACGTAGGTCCTGATCACAAAAATTGCGGCCCGATGAACAGTAAGTAAGGTTTTCAGCTGGCGGTATGTTTTATATTTATGTCGTTGTGGCTGTCACTTCTAGCTTTTTAGTTTAGCGTAATTCAATGATTCCGACGTGCTTTCCGCTTTCAGTGCGGCTGCGGTAGGCAATTTCGGTTTCATATAGGATATGAAACCTAAGAATTGGAATCTCGGTACCAACTAAGCGAACGTCCATTAATGTTTTGGCCAATTAATTATTTGGCTCGGATGCAACATATTACAATAGCATGAATCATTTGACAAACTGTATCGATGGTCTTTCGGTGTTATCAATTTAATATTTCATATAGTAGTAAGCCTCTTAAATTTCATTGCATATTTAAAATTTAATCTTAAGCTTAAGATAATAGTTAATTATAACGGAATAAATTCGTTTGTCTAGTAAACTGAAGAGCAGAATCAAAAACGCGTTTGCATTATCGGAGCGTGCGGTGAGCTATTTCGGCAGTCCTATTTCTGTCTTGCCGGCAAGCTCGGATTGACGGACCGACGTGTCACGAACAAGACATCGGTTACATTCTCTGCTCTTAACGATCTATTAAAAGTCTACGGACTTGGAAATTTATTTTACATAATTATGGTCATTATGAATAGGCACTATGGTGACCTTGACCTAAATATATTTTAACCAAAATAATTTAAATAAAGAAAATTTATAAACATGAACATTTTAAAATGAATGTTGCCGACCACTTTAAAATTAAAAAGATAATATTTAAACTAACAAGATTTTAATATAGAATATTTTAATAATACATAGCCTTGTGGCGTCTGATTTTGAAACCTAGATGGACTAAGATTTAGTGGATTAAAGGGTTGCCCTTGTCTAGAGACAACGTAGTTTTCCTTCCCCTTAAAATACATGAGGACATTATAGAATCCCAATTGACCTTATCGTAATCTGAGTACAGACTCGTGTTGATTGACAGAAAACTCTGGCACTAGTACACGAGGACCACTTACACCACCATTGCACGACACAAAACGCTTGCCATGGCACACAATACAATTAATTTTTCTTTTAACACACAATCACCCGAGCAATGCGCTTAACAGCACTGCTTCGAATCCTATACGAAGCATGAATTTTAGTAGGTATACTAATTTTATGTTAATTATTAATTTTAAAATTTAAAAAATACACTCTTCAGATAAACCTGAGTGCAAGAAATGTGCAAAAGCTTTACAAGAGTTAGAAAATATTGATGATGAAGCGGATCAGCTCGGTATTGGCTTCGTTAAGATACATGATGAGGAGCTAGCTGAAGAGTACAGTCTAGGAGACTTGCCAAGATTAGTCTACTATAGGCATCAAATACCTGTAATATACGAAGGTTTGTGATTGATTTTAATTTATATTATGTTAAATATAATTTGTTTTATTAACTTTATTTATATAAAATGTTATTAATATTTGATAAAACAATAAAACATAGCTATGTTATTTTATACTTTTATTGTCGCTATTTGCTTTTAATTTTAAATCTTTTATCACATTATAATTTAAAGTATCGCATACCTAAAATAAATTGTTAAATTGGATTTCCAACGTTTCAGGTGAACTAAGTAGGGAGGAAGACGTTCTGGAATGGCTCATTGCGAACAAGTCGACTGGGGATGAAGAAGATGTGATTGAGGACGTGACGGCCAAAACTCTAAATACTCTTATTGGAAATGTTGACAATCTCGTTGTATTGTTTTGTAAGTACCTTAACAATTTGTTTACATTCAGATGAAAAAAAAATTATGCTTTCTATTATGTAATATTGAGGTCATCGTAGCGTATAAGATAATATGTATGTTTTTGCGCTCTCGATCTCTTTTTCTGGAAAGTTAATGATTCTAATTTTCCCGCTCTGAGAAGGCGTGACGCGGCGACACTAAATTTCTCCAATTCAGTCCAAGAACCAATCAGCCTATCACGATCTGCCTAGCCCACGAGATATGCATGATAAAGGAAAAAAAATGTATTACAAAAACATCGGAAAAATTAGTCACGCTATTTTTGATCAAAGATTCTGTCACATTCTGTCTATATACTTAGTGGGAAACAAAGAAAAAAAAAGAAGTAATTAAGAACACGTAACAAATCATTTTGCAAAATTTTTCCAGATGATCATGGTGATGAAGAATCTATGACAGTCTTAAGTGAACTAGAAAAGATCGACGACGACTGTGACCGACACGGAATTCAGTTCGTTAAAATCGATGATAAAAAAGCTGCCCAAGAATTTGGTATAGATGATGTTCCCTCAATTGTCTACTTCGAAAAGCAAATCCCCAATGTTTACGACGGTGAGACATTTATTTTAAATAAGTACTGATATTGAATACTCTTAAAAATATTTAACACATCTTGTATATGTAATATTTTATATAGGTGACCTCGAAAATGAAGAAGAGATCTTAGAGTGGCTAGTAGACCAGCTGGAAAAGGATGAAATTGAAGATGTCACCGATGAAATGTTAGACCGTCTTATAAAAGACGGAAAGACTGTTGCTGTGCTGTTTTGTAAGTATTATGATTAGATGTCGATTATTTTGTTTTGTTAAAATATTGTTAATATATTTACATATATTTTTGGATTATAATATTTCAGATGACAATAATGACCGTAAATCTCAGAAAGTACTTAATGAGTTAGAAAATATTGATGACGAATGTGATCAACTGGGAATTGCATTTGTAAAAATTGACAATGATGATGAAGCTAAAGAATATGGTATCGAAAAAGTGCCGACTTTATTATACTTTGAAAAAGGCATACCAACATACTACGAGGGAAACTTAGAGGAAGAGGAAAAAGTTTTAAGTTGGCTGCGTCACCAAACAGAAAGTGATGAAATTGAAGACATTACAGATGAAATGCTCGACTTAATAATAGAAAAAATGCCATATGTGGCCGTTTTGTTCTGTAAGTATTTCCATAATTATCATTCTTTCATGTTTTTGTACTAATTACAAAGATAATGGCTTTTATATACGTATTATTTAAAGAACTGACATAAAAATGAGATACAGTCGTTTTATTTTGTTGCAGATGACAAGGATCAAAAAAAGAGTCAAAAAATTTTGGCTGAATTAGAAAACATTGACGATGAATGCGATCAAAATGACATCGCTTTTGTTAAAATTGATGATGATAAGGAAGCCAAAGAATATGGTATTGAGGTTATACCAACAATGGTATTCTTTGAAAAAGGTATACCTCACATATACGAAGGTGATCTTATGAAAGAAGAAGAACTATTAGGCTGGTTACTGCATCAGAAACGTCACAGTGAAATACCTGAAGTCACAGATGAAATGATGGATAAACTGATAGATACTGCTCAGTATTTGGCTGTTATCTTTTGTAAGTTATTTTATTATTATATTGTGCAAAATTTTTCCACAACCTATTAATATTTTTTATTGTCATAAGACACATGTTGAATATTTTGCTATAAAAACTATTTCTTTTTTATAGACGATAAAGATGACAAGCAGGATATAAGAATTTTGAATGAGCTAGAGAATATTGACGATGAACTAGAGAAAGAAGGTATCGTAATCGTAAGAATAGACAACGAAGCTGAAGCAAAAGAGTATGGCATTGATCATCTTCCTACACTTGTATATTTCGAAGAAAATATACCCGCTATTTACGAGGGAGATCTACTAAATGAAGATGAAGTATTAGAATGGTTAATTGAACAAAAAAATAGTGCTACTATCGAAGAAGTAACCGATGAAATTTTGGGTGATCTTATTGAAGAGCATGAATATGTCGTAGTTTACTTTAGTAAGTGTGATTGAAACTTTGTAAAAAATATATACATTCAATGACTTTATTGAGACTATATAATGTTCATATATGGATAGTCATTTTTTTTAAATTTCCAATATTAATTCTGTAATTATACATTTATTCTTAAGTACAGCGTAACATTTTGTAATAAAACTGTTTAAAGATGCACGGAAGGTTTGTCAATAAAATCTTTTAAAATTATTTAGGTGGAAAATGTGAAGAGGGTGAGGAATGCGATAATATTTTAGATGAATTAGAAAACATTGATGACGAGCTCGATGAAACAGGCATTATCTTTGTAACTACTGAAGATATGTCATTAGCTAAAAAGTATGGAATTAAAAACTTTCCTACTCTTGTTTTCTTCAGAAATAAGGAACCTCTTATTTACAAAGGTATTTTAAATATAATACTTTATTTATTCTATGTATCATTTTATTAATATGTTTATATAAATATACATACATATATTTTCAGGTGATATTGAGGACGAAGATGAAGTTTTGGCCTGGTTAACTGACGAAGATACTCTTGAAATTCCCGGTAAAATTGAAGAAGTTAACTCCAAAATGTTGGAGAAAATTTTAGAAGAAAATGATCACATAGTAGTTTTCTTTTGTAAGTTACATAATTATAGTTATTTTATTAATTTAATTTTACCACCATTACATATAATTATTTTTCATACATTTTAAGACAAAGAAAATGATAAAAAATCTCAAAAGATCCTAAGTGAATTAGAAAACATTGATGATGAATGTGAAGAGAAAGACATCGATTTTGTAAAAACGTCTGATGAAGGAGTTGATAAAGAATACGATCTTCCTGATTTACCTGCATTAGCTTTTTATAGACATAAATTTAGAACAATTTACGATGGCGATCTTATGCATGAAGAAGCCATTCTGAAATGGGTGTTAGAATTACATGATTCTCAGCCAGATGTAATTGAAAATGTTGACAGAAAGACTTTGAAGGACCTAATTGATGATGTTGAACATTTAGCAGTGTTTTTCTGTAAGTTTAATCTGTTTATATTTCTAACTTGTATATTCTTTGGTTTTATCTTGTTATATTTGCCAGACTTAAGGATAATAGAATAAAAAATAAAATTGTAATTTAAAAATATATATAATATATTTTAGATAGCGAAAATTGTGACACCTGTGACGAAATTTTAGAGGAATTAGAAACGATTGATGACGATACAGATAAGCATGGTATACAATTTGTGAAATCAAAAGATTCTAAACTGGCTTCTGATATTGGTATTTTCAGTTTCCCTGCATTAGTATACTACGAAACAGGAGTACCGATTATGTACGATGGTAAGTGCTATAAAGTTTTAAAATAATATTGTTAATGATTTGTTATTGAATATAGATTTATACATATTCTGGTTATAAATTATATGAAAATTAGTAAATATTAGTTATTTTAAAAGAAATAACTTTTTTCCTGTTTATAGGTGACTTAAAGAACGAAAATAAGGTTCTCCAGTGGCTAGTAGATCAAAAAAGTAAGAATCCACATCCATTAAAAACTTTATAGTGTAATATCTGTTAAGGTCTAAAGATTTGTTAATGTATTACAAATAATGATTTATAAAATATTACGTGCATGACATCATTTTTGACTTCTCTTTAAAAAATGTTTTATTATACCTACGCCTTAAATACTGGATGTTTGAGCTATGTCATTTTGCATGACAGTTACTAATGCCTGCAGGTGAAGATAGCCACCAGCAAAAAAATAAAGCTTACTCTAAAATAAAGGCCAATGCAGATGTTGATAAAAAAATGGGGTTTCCAAGAAGTCGAAATAATATACCATTGCCCAAAAATCTTAAGTCAACTGACATCAGACAATTTGGACGCTTGAAGGTGGTTTACCCTGCTACTGGAGCAAAAAAACGCCAAGATGGTATGGACCATAAAAAAAGCAGGAATGATAATAAGAACGATGACGATGGCGAGGATGATGATGATGATGATGACGAGGATGATAATGATGGTGATAGCAATGATGACGACGATAACGACGATGATGATGAAGATAATGACAATGACGATAACGACATTGACAACAAAAACGATAATACTGGTAATAGTCTTAAAAGTTTCTTGAAACAAAAGTTTTCATTCTTTAATAGTCCTGTAAAAAACAATATAGGTAAACTTAAAATAACATATCCTACTAGAAATAAAAAGTCAAAACCTGGTATTGATGACGAAGAAAACGATAATGACGACGATGACGATGACATTGACAATAACGACAATGATGATGACGATGATGACGATGATGACAATGATGACGATGATGACGATGATGACGATGAGGAAGACGATGACGATGAGGAAGACGATGACGACGATGATGACGATGACGATAATGATGACGATGACGACGATGATGATGACGACGATGATGATGACGTAACTGATGGTAAAGGAAAATATAAGAGGATATATAACCATAAAATAGGTAAAGGCCGTCATCTAGATCTAACCAGTAATGACGACGATGATAACGACAATGAAGATAATATATTCAGTAGGATAAAGAAAACTATTACAGGTAAATTAGTAAAGTTGAACCCTGAGATATGACCCTGCACGGAGGCACAGATGTACCCCAATCACACATCTGCATGGTCAAATAAGAACCCGCATGGGTCCTTACACCAGCTGTTGCCTGCAGTCATTCGCGAACGCTTACCAATGATTTAAACGTTTTTCACTTATTACTAACATAACATTTAGATTAATAGCGCGCCTTACGGTACGCGCGTAAAAGTAAAAAAAATGCACAGTATTAACGCAGTTAACTTTATTTCTTTAGTAATTTTGACGGGTATAAACAACAAATTTTTACTGACTGCAGGCGATCGCTGTTTCTACATTGGATTGGGGGCGAAACCGGCCGTCCCAAAAATGACTTACGAACCCTACCAGTGCTGTCCCACTAAAGTTCAGAGCCCGACAAAAGTAGCGAAGGCGACTCCGACCAAGGTTCCTGCTAAGAAACTCGACAAGGACAATAAACCTGTTCCAGCCGAAAAAACATCTAAGGGTAGAAACAAAGCCCTGGTTAAACCAGAGAAAGCAGGGAAAGGGAAAAAAGGTTTATTCGGCTCTGATAATATTTGGTGGTGGTAAAAAGTTAATGTTAGACAAGTGATAAATGTCACACTATTCGATTAATAGAGACGCGTGCGTAGCATCAAGCGGACACGATAGTTATTCTAAACGCTGTACGGTTTCTCCTCCAAAATACTCTAATCCGGCTTAACTGCATCGACTCGCACATGTCACATTAACATTAATAGCTTTAATAACCTCGTGTCCCTTGATCCCCGCGAGCACTTACCAGGGTTGTATTTATGTATTGCATACGGACTGTATTAATAAAAATCAACTGTAATTTCATATAAAACAAAAACAAAAATGCGAATGCAGCCCGCACTTGCCACATAATATGTACTCGTATATCGAAAAGTAACGCTTTTGATATCTTTATGTTTATTGAGAACTTGTGGAGACTAAATATTGGAATGTCTAGTGATGTTGTAAAAGATGTATAAATTGTTATTATTGAATGTTTATTATTTCCAATATTTAGAAATAACGAAATGGAGAAACAACAGCACGGGCATTTTAAATGTAACTTACTCGTTTTGCCACTTGAAAGACTTATTGTTTTAAGGATTTCATGTTCATATAGTTTTCTAGTCTTCATAGAATCTCATTTGTTTGTAATACATTTGATTTATTTATTTATAGATTTTAAAATATTAGTTTCAATGATTTAAGCATAAATAAAGTAAAAAATAAGTGCAGTATCAGAATAGCAAACTTGTTGATAATTGTAGACGACACATTGATAATTATATTTTGTTGAAATCTTGCTAAATGCAAAATATTTAGGCTTTTTGGCAGTATGACCTCTCTCTCGTCTGATGTAGCGAGTCTATGTTCATAGGTTGTAATGTTTGGCCAAAAATTCGCATGAATGTTTTATTTATTTATTTGTTATGTTTAATCATCGAGTCTACTTTAATATAATTTTTGTTAATAAATACATTTTTCTATAATTTATCTATTATTACTCAATTTGAATTAAAATGATGTCAGCATGGTGTTGCCGTAGTTGTCGCGCATGCCATATATTGGATGTACTCTGGTGAGTTATCAAAAACAGTAAAATGGATGTGGTTTCTTTATTTATACTTTGATTTTTATCGGCTGAATGTTTAGTAACTAGTAATACGTAAACAATTTTAGGAAACTTATTGGATGAAACCGAAGTTCTAGATTGGATGGTTAGTCAGAAGGAAGACGAGAGTATAGAAGAAATAAATAGAGATAAATTGTTCAAATACATTGAAACTAAAGAGTTTTTAGCTGTTGTATTTTGTAAGTATATTAAAAGTTTTATGGTATAAAATGTACAAAATTCTTAATTTATTAGTTACTTATTATTATTTATTTTTAGATAAAGAAGAAGATCCTTTAAGTCCCAGAATATTAAGACACGTAGAACTTATAGACGACGAAGCTTCTGAATATGGTATAAAGATAGTGAAGTGCAGCGATCGTTTAATGGCTAAAAAATATGGATTTAGAAATCCGCCTGGTATCACTTACTTTAGGAAAACAAAATACATTAACTATGACGGTGATATGGATGATGAGGAAGAAATATTGGACTGGCTGACAAACCCCGAAAACATGGAACTTACTGATCATATTGAAAAGGTTAACAAAAAAATGTTTCAAAAAATAAGACAGACATCAGACTACGTGGCAGTGTTCTTTTGTGAGTTTTTTGTTACAAACATTTATTTTGTTACTTTTAAAAAAATCATAAAGTAATACTTATAAAGGATTTTGTATCATTGCGTTATTTCCTGAAATTCTATCTGTATTCCATATATGACATGTTTTAGACAGTAATGACTGCAAACAGTGTCCAAAGGTGCTACTTGAAATTGAGCACATAGATGACGATGCCGATGCTGCTGGGATAAATTTCGTGAAAATTGATGACCGTCAAATGGCTAAGGAATTCGGAGTATTTGCCTTACCCGCTGTGCTATTCTTTAAATTAGGTTCAAAAGATCCAGTCATATTTGCAGGTATAGAACTCACTATATTATTTTAAAGATTGCACTTTATCTCTTTACTAGATCGAAGAAATTATTAAATGTTTTATTTCCTCGAGTAGGAATTGAATCCACAATCCGTCGCATTTACAGCCACACATTTGTTCTCCTGCGCCACGACTGACCTGTAAATACAATGTTAGTATATTCACAGGCGATCTGTATGACGGGCAGCAACTCCTCAGTTGGCTACTTACGCAAAAGAATCCAGCAGGCGATGTTATAGAGGCTTACGAAGGCCAAGAATTGCTTGATTTGATAGAAGAATCTACTTCTGTAGCAGTATATTTCTGTAAGTGACATGACAAACATTACACTACGTAAATAAATATTAAATTTCAACTAGTCCATAAGCATAAACAATATTTTTATCAACGTTAAGTGTAAAGAAAAACTATCATAACAAATATTATTTACGATATAACTCACGGGACATTCGATAAAGCAATCAAATTAAATTTAAAAATAATATGTAACATTTATTACTTTTTATTAGGGAATAAAACATTGTGCGAATTGTGCAATGCAAAAGCAACGAAAAAGCCGAAAAAAAGTATTAAAGACCACGACGAAGATGAAGGGCTGGAGCTAGATGGTACTCCTGTCTTAAGACATAAATATATGTCTGACATTGAAATGATCCGTCTTGTTGATAATACCATGTCCCTTGTTGCATGTAGCATGGCTATTACATTAGTGTCCTAAAGCACTCGACCCTGTATGTTTGCACTTTAGTCTATTCCAAATCATTATTGATTGCATTGTTCTCTAATTATATTTATGAAACTCGAAACTATTAGACTTCGCTTTTACCGCCTGTACGGTTAAAAACAACAAAATCTACTTTCATCTTTAGGATACCTTAAAATCTAGTTTTGATTTCCTATTAGTAGAGTTTTATCCCAGAGTTAAAAACATATCCTTGTATTTCTAAGATGAAAATATGGTAAGATAAATAATATAATATTTGTTTGAAGATTCTCTGGACTGTGAACAATGTGCCGGGATTTTGGAAGAATTAGAAAATATTGACGATGATTGTGATAGACATGGAATCAAATTTGTTAAAACACAAGATTACTCTATAGCAGAAGCATATGGTGTCACAGACTTTCCAGTTTTGGTTTATTTTGAAAATAATATACCGAATGTTTATGAAGATTCGTTAGCTGAAGAAGAAGAAGTGCTTCAGTGGCTTATTACTCAGAAAACAGAAGATCGCATTGAACTCATAACAAGGGTAATGCTTGAAAAAATGGTTGAAGAAACTCAGTATTTAGCTGTTTATTTTTGTAAGTATTCTGATATACTTAATAGTACCATTTACCAAAACAATTATCTAAGTAAATTATAATATGACATATTGATTGTTTTTTATTATTTAAGATAAATTAAATTGCCATATTTGTGATCATATACTTGAAGAGTTGGAAAAAATTGACGATGAGTGTGACGTCTACGGAATTCATATGGTTAAAATCCAAGACCCACAGCTTGCCAAGAGGTATTCGATAAAAACATTCCCAGCGATGGTCTATTTTAGGTAAGAAATACCTTTATTAATTTTATATATTAGTTTCAAATATTATGAAAATATTTTTTTATAACTTACTTTTCTATATATGTATATCCATTGCAGAAATGGAAATCCTCTACTCTTTGAAGGTGACTTGCAAAATGAAGAGTCGATTCTTGAATGGTTAATTGATGATGATAATCGTGAATTAGCTGATGAGATAGAATCTGTTAATGACAGAATGCTTGATAGGCTTTTATATGAATCCCACCTGCTTGCTGTTTTCTTTTGTAAGTATTTTAGTACATTTGAAATGTAAAGTCTATTAAATAACTTATTTAGACATAAGATTCAATTGTACAGAAATAAAATTCAATTGTACATTTTAAGGTGCATTAATGTTTTGATACCACACATGAATGACAAATTAAAGAAATTTCATTTTAAATTCAACAGATGACGAAGAAGACTGTCAAGACTGTCAAGATATTCTTGAAGCTCTTGAACAAATTGATGGGGAAGTAGATCAATATGGAATAGATTTCGTCAAAATAGCAAGTCACGAGGCAGCTGTTAAATATAATATAATCCACATACCCTCACTCGTGTACTTCCGTAAGCGAACACCAATGTTTTACGATGGAGACTTACATCAAGTGGACAGAGTTCTACAATGGTTGACATCGCAAGATGTGTTTGAATTGAAGAATGAAATTGAAGAAGTAAATAGAAAAATGTTAGACAAATTACTTGAGGAAAATGAATTTCTTGCCGTTTACTTCTGTAAGTTTTCTTAATCGATTAGTAAGTAATTAATTACACAAAGTAATATTTTAAATGTATATAATCTAGTCTTCTCTTTTAATTTTACAGACGAGAACTCGGCAGAGAGTCGCATGGTGTTAGACAAGTTAGAAAATATTGACAGTGAGACAGATAATTTGGACATAACGTTCGTAAAGATGCACGATACTCGTTACGCCCGCAAATGGGGTGTTACGAAGTTGCCAGCTATCGTCTATTTTAGAAAACGCTTCCCCAGTATATATAGAGGTATTTCTTTTTTACCTTCAAACTGTATTCCGCACATAGCAGAGGGAACCTGGGAACCTAGTGTTTTTATACTCCGTTCTAAGACATTTCCGTTCCCCAGTTTTTGCCGAATTTGGGAGGCATTGCGTGTTGAATGACGGAGCTTCGGTGAACTCGATTTGCCTCGTTACCACAGCGAGAAAATTAAAATATTAAATATTTAATTTTCTCGAGTAGTAATTGAACCCACAATCTGTCGCGTTCCAAATTATGTAATTGACAAAAGTTCTTATTATTTAAAGTTTGTCTGCATTTAAAACTGGTATGTTTTTGTACAGGTGATGTAATGGAAGAAAGTGAAGTTTTAGAGTGGCTGCGAAAGAACAGATTTAGGCAGCCAGAGCTGAATATATTTATGTATGCTTTAATAGCCTTATCGATAGCATTCGTGATCTACACCGCCTTCCTGCTACAATGTTTTAAGCCTCTATCTTCTCAACCTGCACAGCATCCTAAGCAAGCGTGAACTTATTTATAATTATGCTGTAACATTGACTGCCAAGCCTTGCGCTTATCAAATAATTTATTACCTTTCACTTTACAATATATTCCAAAGTTTCTAGAAAAGGAAGATTCAATATAAGAGTTTCATAAAATATGGCGAAAATCAGATATTTTTTATCATTTGAAAATTACTTATGAAGATAAAGGTAAAATTATGAAGGTATCGCTATACATATACACATACAGACTAACAGTAACATGGGATCAAAGTTTTATATATTTTGATAGATTTTAGAACAAATCTGGAAATTAACGGACTAATAGATACGTCGATTAGTCTCGGGCTATATTATTATAGCAACAGCTTAAAGCACTAATAATGTTTTATTTATTTACTCGTTTCTTTCTAAAATAAAGAAAGCACTTAAAATAAAATAGTGAATGAGAAATGTCGGTCGAAATATTGTAATGTTCGAATTATTCTTTTTATATTGTGCTAGTATAAAATAGTTCGGCATTTTGAATTCATTTAAGACTGTCACATTTATTTCGTCTGTCTTCTTTACCTACTATTTATTTATGCATGCGGTTTTGCTATTTTATTTAATGTTGTAATTCTTATGGAAAGACATTGAACATGTGTAAGTTTCACTAATTCTCGTGGTTAATAAGGAATATTATGTTTTTTCTTTATCTACTATTGAATTCGTCCTCGTGCTGAGTTATTAACATATTCCAGGCGATGGCCTATCTTGTTTATGTTTGTTATTGTTATTATTGTTTGATTTATAAATTTTATTACCGTAAAGTAAGGTATAATTATAATTATCTATCGGACTTACAAGTTTCATTCACTTCTTTGTCATTCCCAGGTTTAATAAGTACTTGCTTATATATTATTGTTTTTGCTAACCTTTAAAAAACTGAGGGATTTCGATTTTTCTAAAAGACAAGAAAAGGGAAAAATGACAAAATTTGGCATCTGTAACGGGATTATTCCGCTACATATTAAATAACATCACAATCAGATATGTGTGTTATCTATCTATCTATAATTTATAAATACATATAATAAAATACTTTTCTTTTAACAGCGAGTGCTGTACGAATGTCATTTGTTGTGCTCAAAGTAACGCGCGCGGAACTGGCGTGCGTGAAATTGTTAAAACTTGTATATAAAATGTAAATATTTAAAATAAATAAAAATAGTAAAATATAAACAAATGTTTTTTTTACTATACCTATCTGGAAAAAATTATGAGGATACAGTGGAATATACTCTAATTGTGTAATGAATTTCACCACGAGAAAAAAATATTTTCATTTCTTCTGTTGTGTGTGTGGTTGAATTTGAGCGTGCGCGCTTCCCTCGACACCAGCGCCTGCGCCAGGACTGGTCTCTAATATACAAATATAATTTATAAAAAAAATACAATAACAAAATCAATTAAAATTTATTCCTTTTTTATAATAATATAAAAAAATTGCGAATTAAAACAGTGCTATAATAATTTTATGTATTAGCTTTAGATAATACTTTAACATAGCAAAATATTAGGTACAATAGAAACGAAATATTGGCATATCCAATTATCTGGAGCCATAAATAAAAAGAAATTATATACATATTGATAACTTTTGTTCTTATCAAATATTTTTGGGTAATTTCCTTTCATGATAATTTTCTAAACATTTTTACAGCATTATGAAATAACTATTTTTAAAATCCATATTTGGACATAATACCTAATGTTACATCACTTTTTATGAAAAGTAAATCTTTCTTAATTACTTATTACATTAAAATTAATTATAATTTGTGGAAAAAGCAAGATATTATTTTTTTATCTTATTTTTTGGACGTTTTCTCATATGCCGCTTAAGTTCATAATTCACTTATTTTTTTTTCTTTTTTACTGCTTTGTCACACAAAAATAAAGTATTAAGAATTAAAATATATGTGACGATGCTATCAGTACACTCACACAAATGCAAAGCTCGCCTAAGACTGTACACTTACAAAAACATAACTATAAATTAATAACTTTATCATTAATGTTTATAATAAGTATTATTGTTCACAAATAATAATGGAAATCCCAGCAAATATAAAATAAAATAAAAAAATAACAAAGTAATATAATATTATTCTTTTTTTTTGTATTTTATAATTCTTACGAAACATGCAGAAATTGTTCTTCCCTATATAATAATTTACATGTAATTAAAAACTAAAAATTAACTTAATACCCAAAAACTTATAATTACGAAACGAACAAAAAAATATTACCTAGTAAAAACTGTAATATCATGATTATTTAATCATAATATAATTTTGTGTATAAAATATACAAATTACAAAAAATATGTGTGGGTCAAAATAATTTCAAGCAAGAATTGGCATAATTTAAAATTATTTTTTTATAAAGAAACTGATAAACAATTTACAAAATATATTTCTAATTAGATATTAATACAAAAAATATTAGTTCTAATAGAAAATCTTAAATAAAATGGACAATTCAAGTAATTAAAGACTTAATACTTGGCACGTTATAGGTTTACGTAATAACCAAATGTGTGTTTTCATAGTTTTTCAAATACTTTGATTTCTCAGTCTCGAATAACTCCACCAGTTTGCTGGTGAACTTCGCATGAATCGCGTCTACTTCTTCATCTGATGGGTTCAGGTTCTTTTCTATTTCCATTGGTGTTCCCACTGGAATAAAGAAAAAGTATAAATCTACCAATATTCTGTTATTATATGGTAGTTTCAAACCAAAAGAACCACTTTTTATTAGGTATATAAAAAATATTTTTTATATCTAAAATGGGAGATAAAACTATGTTTTTTTAATCATAACCTCATCTTTTTGCTCATAATGAAAACTTTATAATCATAAAAAAACTATGAGTATTTTTTTATCCGACGACTTAAGAAGATGGGTAAAATTTATAGCTTAGGTACCTATGTATGCATTGTGTAAGGTATAATTGTGGGTTCGCTTCCCACTTGAGGGGATGAAATATTTAATATTTTCATTTTCCTAGCTCGGAGGCAAGGCGTTAAGTTCTGCCACTCAACACGTAAATCCAGTAAATACCTGTATATATTCCATATCATTGTAGTTTATCTTTGAAATATGAAACAGAAAATCTGGTTTTCGCATAAACAGTTTCACAAGTCATACCTAAGTATAATATAAACAAATATAACAATATAAAATCGATAATCGAACTCACTTACCGACAGTAGTAACAGGTTTTCTCAAAGGCACCACCCCAAAAGTATACTGAAACATGCCCCGTCCTAGAGGAAACATCGGTGATATTCCCGTTATTTGGCGGATCTTCTCTTGAATTTTTCGCAGTAAACTTTCAGCGGGATTGTTCATGGGACGGAAAACGTCAGTTTCTCCGAAAGAAAATACTGGCACTAGCGGAGATCTGAAAGAAAGAAAAAGATATGATGTATCACAGAGTCATATATAACTTTTAGTTGTGTCCATTTGACCACGCGGTAAATGTTAGTCATAGTAATATGAAGCTCTCGTAGTGCAGTGGTCTGACTGTAAGCGTGATGCTTGTAAGCTCTTCACTGGGAATGAATAATTTTCATTCTACAAACCTCTGTTTAATTTTATTCTTGGCTTTTTTTATGTGAAGAAAAAAATCACGATAAAAATAGTGATGGTGCCATCAACAAGTAATAAAGATAAGCTTGTAACGCCAAAAAGTTTTCCTTTTATGGGTCTGAGTATAAATGCTTATAATAAAATTCCGCAATACAAAATATTTCAAAAAATATAAGTCACTATAAAAACAATACTAACTAGTAAACCTTATTCCCGATTGCTAAGGGAGGGAATTAGGAGGGTATTATAACTACTATTCGAGAATATATACAGGATAAAATGTGTGGAATTAATATATATTGAATGTCATGCAGGATAGCTGCCATGCTGCTTTATGTAATAATTATATTGACATTGAAAAGAGCAACCGCTTCTTGCCGGTTCTCAGCAGAACTGCCGAGCCGGTGGTAGTTTTTTTATATATGTTCGTTCGGCGATTCAAATGTGCTTACAATAGTTTATTTCAATTAAAAATATTTTGAAATTTTAATTTATTATAAAAAAATATGCATAATAAAGGATTACCTCGGTAGGAAAACCTTGGCAATAAACGTCGGTTTTAATGCCAGGTAGAAATATATTAATTTTAAAGTTATTATTGTAAGTAAAAACAAAATTTCTTTAAATAAAATAATATTACAGTCTTAAAATAAAATAAATGATAAGATAAACCTATTAAAAACAAAATATTCATTTCTGAATAAATTAACAAGTAAATTTCTTCATTTTAACTTAAGTTACGATGTAAATATTATTTTAATATCAGTTATTACAGTGCATAACTGAGTAAAAAAAACTTACTTTAAAAAAAAATCGAAAAAAATATTAATCTTTACCCAGATATCATAGCGACTCTGATGAATCCTTTTCTTCTTTTCAAAATAACTTTATATTCACCGGGATGAGAGTCCAGAGCTTCTGCTGCACCACCAACTATTAACGCTACACATTTTCCTTGATGTTTCCTTCTATCAAGAAGATATAATAAGCTTTCTAAAGAAGACGAACAAGCTCCAATTCCAAGTATTATATCTCTGAAGAAAGGTACTCTAAAATGGCCTCCCAATGTGATCAAATTACTTGTCATCCCCGGAAATACTTTAGAAAAATCTAATGCATTAGTACAAAACGCACTAAAAGCTCCTGAGCAAACTAATCCATGGGGGAAGCAAGCGAAGAGGTAGTTCTTGGTTGAATCCAAGTCGGTAGTTTTCACTAGTTTCATAGGAAAATAGTCGCAATAATATCGCCATACTGTCCAATTCCTTACCCATTCTAGCCTGTAAAAAAAATAAGTTTTGGATTTCCTTCACATCTCATCTAATTAATTAAGGTAACATTACCATATATAATACACTTTTATACCTAGCAAAAACTTTATGCATAAAATATCTGCCAACTGCGAGTTGGGCACAACTTACAAAAGTTGACAAGCTTAAGTTGGTACTAATTTTGTATGAAATATCTATAATTATTTACTTTTCGAAAACTTTACTCTGTGTTCCAAAAGACCCTTGACCTGTATATAATATTAATTATAATTTGATAACTCCACGTGATCTCGAGACCGAAGTTATCCTATAAGGGTTCCGTTTATTTTCCTTTTGAGATAGGGAACCCTAAAAAGTTCAATTAAATGAGGATCGAATCTATTAAACTATAAATAATAATGTAAAACAATTTCGAAAGGAGTCAAGTACCAATCACCATAAAATATTGCTTACCTTCTCCCACCTCTACAGCACACCTCCAAGTCATTGAGCATCCATATTCCATACAGCAACCCCACCCACCAGTATGTGGAATATAGAAGTTGTATGAACAGAAATATGCAAGTAGCTTCTCCACACAAAATTAAACAGATCCAGAATGCAGCCGCTAGTGTTTGCAGGCGGCGTTCCAGGGGGAGGTAAAGAGGTGCCCATTCTATTCCTAATGCATTCGAAATTACTCTAAAAATACGCAATATTGATGTGTTATTATATGAAAGTTCTGTAAAACCTATTAAAATTGGTTTTTTTTTGTAAAGTAGGTATACCATGCATTTTAAGGATTATTTAAGACTTATAGAAATATGCCTCTTGCATTAAATATACACAATTACAATTAAAATTTACTATCATTTCGATTTTTCTCAGATTTTTTGAGCTTCAAGACGCATTCCGCATATAGCAGGATAGGAAGAAGAAACATTTAATACTTCAAATTCAAAGTTTAAATTCTCGAAACATTGCGTGTATGCACCGAAACTTAACGCGCTTTGTCTTGTTCCAGAGCGCGGAAATGAAAATAACTCATTCCCTAGAGTTGAAATCCAACTTAAAATAAGATAAATATGATCTACGAGATAAATCGAGGTATGATACTCTATTAATAATAATGCGTTATTATTCATTTATGTATAAGAATAATAATGTCCTATTCAATTCCATTATTTTCTACTTATTAATCATGATAATATAAAAATGGTTTAGTTTTACAATATTGTGTAATATTTGTATATTTTTTTCAGTTTCAAATATTTAATACTCATAGCTATATACTTTTAGTTGATGTTGTAATTGCACTAGATAAAATATTGATACCATATTTAACTAAGCTACTGACTGATAACAATATTTAATATTAACTTTTATATCTGAACCTGTTTTAATGATTTAGGTATACTTCTTTTTTTACCCGACTGTAAAGAAAGGAGTAGGGCGTGCATCTGGTATCTATGTTTGTATGTAATATTACTTATTACCTCATATCACTGGAACTGTTGAACGAATTTACATAATTGAGGTGTCGTTAGATACATCATGATTACTATTACCCTAATACTAATAGAAATAGTATATAATATAATAATACGTATAAGGTGTCAATAAAATTATTTAAAAACGAGTTAGTATTGCATATAAATACTTGCTATTGCAAGTTTTTGAACGCGAGAAAAGTAAAATGAAAAAATATAACAAAAAAGGCGGAAATCTTTTAAGAAAAATTTTGATTGTGTAATTAAGTAAATAGTAATAAAATACTGTTGAGAGTAAAAAATATATATAAACAAATTATTAGTAGTTGTTATTATCATTATTAATTATTAGCTCATCCATTGCATCTGATGATTTAGTTGAATTTATAAATAATTTATATTTTTTTCAACATGCTAAACGCAAAAAAAGGATATATCTAATTTCTTAGTTATTTTAATTTATGATAAGAACATTTTTGTATGGTGTACATGGGCCCAAAAACTGCATAACTCTGACATGCAGTTAATAAAATGAGCTAAAATATAAAAACCAGACGGTATCGCCAAGCCGCATTATGAAAAAGAGGGATACGAAGAGATAATAAAAATATATCAAAATTAGGAAATATTTAAAATTTAGGGATAAGAAAGGAAAACGTGTTTGAGTTATCATAATATTTCGTAAATTATCTATTTCACGTATCACGCGTGACATACATTTACAGTGTGTAGCTTAGACGTGACAACCAAAAGCGTGCTTACTCATAGGCTTGGTTCATTTTAAACCCATTTAGATACAAGGAAATTATATTGAATATACAACTATATTAGAACTATTTTCAAGTAAATATTAATAATGTATGTTTAACATTTGATTCATGCTGTATTCCCCATATAGCAGGGTAGGCAAAGGGAACCTAATATTAACTATTAAAACGCTCCGTACCGTTTCACCGAATTTTGGAAGTGTTGAGTAGTGGAACTCAACGCCGCGCTTTGCCTTGGTAACAGAGCGGAAGAAATGAAAATATTAATTAATAACAATAATTCATTCTCCCGAGTGTAACTGGATGGAACCCTAACCCCCCCTGTATTAAGAGAAATACTTAGTCTGATGCAAATTTTTAATACAATTCATATTACGGTCATATATAATTAACATATAATATAATAATTATAATATAATAATATATAATATAATATTAATAAATTAAGGGAATGGGAAGCGCAAAGCTTTTTGCCCTGCTGTGCGTGGGATACAGCGTGACGCTGATTTACTATATGTTTTTAATATTTAAATAGATAATTAATAATCAACACTATTTACATTACATTGTGTAGATAAATCCAAATGCATATTTATACAATAATAGATGTCTATTGAGAACTTGACCTTAAAATATTATTGACACTAATCTTTATCAACCTCATAAGACTTACTGTATTGAAAATATTATTGTTTTTCTAATAAAATAACTACGGATATTCGTGTTGACATTCATATTGGCACTTATGTACATTGATAGATAAATGAGAATTCAATATTTAATTAAGAATATACTAGATTTTATTATATTAATCATACTTAAAGTACTTATTGTTACTAAAATGAAGAATTTCAATTAAGTACTCATATATTATTATTTACTTGTACATCTATAGTAAACAACATGAACTTACTTAAATATTTTCAAAATGGGTAACATCATCGCAAGCATGGTTTAAAAATAAATACGAGAAGCACATCCACATAGCACAAACACAGAGGAACGACTGGACAAGATAATCTAACAGACGGTAGTCATTCAAGAACGTCACTTAAAATTTAATGTAAATTGTAATAAATCATAATTAAAGTGGGTTCGTATGAATTAACACTACTCAATACAAATGATACGGGTTTTAAATAATTTGCAATATTGCAACAGATGCCAGCGAGAGTTTACGTTACTTTATTTTTGAGTAGAAATCCTAGATTGTGAGTACGATTCCCAATAATATTTTTGTTTTTCTTGCTTTGGTAACGAGGCGGTGGCGCCGTTGAGTTCTGGCACTTAACACCCAATTATCTCTCGGATTCGTCTGAAAGTGGGTAACGTAAATGTCTTAATGTTAACGGAGTATCTTATCACTAGGTTCACCTAGTCCACAACGAGAGCGGAGAAAATGAAAATATAAATGTAAATAAATATTTTATTTCGTCGAGTGGGAATCGAACCCACAACCGTCGCGTTACAGTCACCCCCTTGTGCCGCTGTGCCACGACGGCCTCAATTGTTCAACTTGTTTAATTTAGCATCATATTTTTATTATACAAAATTACGATATAATACAAAATTAAACTAATAAAAAAATATTACATATATGTATGCAATAACAAAAGAAACAAAATATTTAACGAACTTTTTAAAATCAAAGTACTTAAATACTCATTTTTCCTCAAATATGATATAAATAATGCGACATTAAAAAAAACAATAAATATGATATTAGTCACTGAAATAGATAAGAGTTAACTACCTATAATACAGCATTTAAACTGTGGACAATGAACTTTGGTCGTTTCGCTTACGAATAGGTGATAGATAAAATAAATAATAAGTATTTGTTACTGTGAATTTATTTATGTTCCGCTATTCTATACAATATCTAAGTAGGTACTTAATGTATAGAATTTATAAAACGTGCTGGTAATGTATGAAATATTATTTATTTTATGGTTTGTCTAGGTATTCTACACAATACCGAATGCGCAACTGGTATTGTATGTAAAAGACGAGAAAGAAAAGCGAGTAAGTGCGGGCAAGAAGTGGTTTGCATTTTACTGTTTGCATTTTATGCAAATTTTTACTAGTATTTATGTACTATAGCCACCGCAGCTACAAATATGGCAGTATTAAGTGCAGTTTTAAAAACCGACTATAAGCCAACCGAACCGTCTATTAATTTAAAAACTGCCTGTGGTATAGCAGGTACTCTATAATAAAAGTATTAAATATGTATTGAAGTATTTAATTTGAATTATTTATATTTCAATTATTATTTATATTACTTTATTTNAGAAAATGAAAATATAAATGTAAATAAATATTTTATTTCGTCGAGTGGGAATCGAACCCACAACCGTCGCGTTACAGTCACCCCCTTGTGCCGCTGTGCCACGACGGCCTCAATTGTTCAACTTGTTTATTTTAGCATCATATTTTTATTATACAAAATTACGATATAATACAAAATTAAACTAATAAAAAAATGTTATATGTATGCAATAACAAAAGAAACAAAATATTTAACGCACTTTTTAAAATCAAAGTACTTAAATACTCATTTTTCCTCAAAAATGATATAAATAATGCGACATTAAAAAAACAATAAATATGATATTAGTATAATTAGTCACCGAAATAGATAAGAGTTAACTAACTATAATACAGCATTTAAACTGTGGACAATGAACTTTGGTCGTTTCGCTTACGAATACTTAGGTGATAGATAAAATAAATAATAAGTATTTGTTACTGTGAATTTATAAAACGTGCTGGTAATGTATGAAATATTATTTATTTTATGGTTTGTCTAGGTATTCTACACAATACCGAATGCGCAACCGGTATTGTATGTAAAAGACGAGAAAGAAAAGCGAGTAAGTGCGGGCAAGCACTATTTGCGGGCAAGCACTATTTGCGGACTATTTGCATTTTATGCAATTTTACTGGTATTTATGTACTATACCTACCGCAGCTACAAATATGGTAGTATTAAGTGCAGTTTTAAAAACCGACTATAAGCCAACCGAACTGTCTATTTATTTAAAAACTGGCGGTGGTATAGCAGGTACTCTATAACAAAAGTATTAAATATGTATTGAAGTATTTAATTTCAATTATTTATATTTCAATTATTATTTATATTACTTTATTTTACTAGAGCATAAAGCGTGCGGCCTTCATTATCGTTATGAAGACTCAAAAAAATAATGTAATTTTATTAAAATTAGTTAAACTTTTTGTGCTTATTTGTATTTAATTGGATTACTGGCAGATTGCTTAACACACGGTAGTGATAAAAAGTATATTTAAATATTTATACAATTTATTTAAAAAGACTAAAAATTACTCCATGTCTCGAACTATTTACGGAGTAGACACAGATAATCTAGATTTTAAACAATCCCTTTCCCAATTTCTACTCAATTTAGAAATATTGATCTTATAGCAACGGAACCCAACATCTGCTTATTTGTGTTAAATTGCCAGCAAAAAGAGTAAATTTGTATATACCTGAGTTATAAATATAAAGTAGTCTACAAACAGAAAATGCAATCCAACACCATTGTTAGCCACAATTGAGATCAGTTTCTTTAACTATTAGAGATAGATATCCATGCCAGCTTAACACAATTAAATTAATCAACATTCTTTTTTAACTAGGTATACAACAAAAGTAAGAGAATATTGCAATATAAATTTAACTGATGGATTACTTTAAAATTTTTGGGCATTCACTACATTTAAATTGTAGAATATTTTTTCATTTAATAATTATCTTTATAAGCAATTACACTTTATGAACATTTATAGGTATATAAAAAAGCCTAGAGGAATGTGTATTCATTTAATATGAATAATAAAAAAAAACTTATATAATATATTTTTTAATTATATTCTTCTTTAAATATCAAAATAATAAATAAAAAAAGGACTTAAAATTTAATTATGATCGCTTTCAATAATCTCTTTATAATTTTTTATCTTCTGTTCAGTTTCTTTGATACTGTCTTTAAGATCCTTATGTACTTCACTATACGCTTTTATAGATTGATTTGTTTCAGTAAAAATACTATGATGAATTTGTAGGTGAAGAATTCTGTAAGCAATGATGATATTTTAGAAAACATAAATAATTGGTTGGATTGAATTAATTGGATTGTCAAGCCCTTGTCGCACAGAGACACAATCTGATCGTGAAAGAGACGGTTGTGGTATAATTTTCACTCCAAGGAATCCAATATATAATATTTTCATCCTTGCTCTGGTAACAAGGTAAAATGGGGCATTGTGTTCTGCCACTCAAAATGAAGTGTAAAGTGTGAAGCTTAATAATTAAAATATAAAAGAACATCATAGCAGGACTTGAATCTGCACTCTTTCAAACTGTCCAAGTATTCTGATCACTGAGCTATATGTTTTCATCAAGCTATGTTTAAATTCTTACATTTTTGTCACAAGTGAATGACTTGTGACAAAACGTAAATGAAGTTTCTAAACAAGTATTTACAATTTTTCTTTCCACTCCGGCAAGACAAAGCAGAACATTGCACACTTTTAGTATTGGTTATTTATTTACATTTTCTTAAATTTGGAGAAAAGCCCTACTCCACCCTTAGCAGATTATGGAGCATAGCTCTTTGTACATTAATGCATGGGGCTCTAAGTAATAGATTGTGATTATTACTTACTTGGATTTTAATTCCAATATCCTAGTTTTTAATGACAATATTTCACTTGAATTCATATTAAAATTGGACACATCATGCAATCTATGGTCCAGCCATTCCATCATTAATTCAATTTTTTCATTCTTTTGTTCCCTCAAAATATTTAATTTTTCATCTAAGCCATTTTGTAATTCTCTTATTTGATCTTTTCTTGACTTGCTGCCAGTGGCAATGTCTTTTAATTTTTCCAATTCAGATGTAAATATAGGAATCTTATTTTGAATTTTATTAATTACAGCTTGATTTAGTTCTGTTTGTTCATCAAAAGTTAACTCTGTAGCACTTTGTTGTATAACTCCTGTAATTTATATATTTATTGTTATTTTAATAAAGTCTAACTTGTCTAATATGTGTCTATAAAAGAGCCCATATAGTCCTTTACTATATGGGCTCAAGTAGGCTTAAGTAAAACTAATTTTAAATCATAAATACAAAATGAACTTTACAAATTACCTAGTATAGTTGAAGTACTTTCATCGGCTGCGTGTAATTTGTGTAAGCTAGAATAATGACTGAGGTCACAGTCCGCTATAATTCGGTTAACTTTACCTACCAATTTAGGTGATAATTTACTTTCTGTATCAGCACAACATTCTTTTATAATGTTTAAAAGAATATTTTCTTTTAGTACATTTCCATTAGGACTTTTAATTTCTTTGATACTATCCATATTGTTAAGGTTTATATTAAAAGTTCAATATGTGAGCTATCAACTATATAATGAAAATTATGTTTTATTATAGATTATTTTCACAAAGAAGTTTAAAAGATGAACACGAATAAAAAATGTAATAGCCAGCAAAATCAAATAGCCAGTATTAAAACCTTTTGTTTTAATACTCATTTAAACTTTTGACGGTTATCACAGATCTACATAATAAATGATAACAGATTGATCAAACATCTCAAAGCTGATTTTAATTATAAGTCAGATTAAAAAGATAAAGCTACGATACTAGGATGTTATTTATTTATTTTGTACTAAATTAAAATATAGTTTTAGACCGGGATATATTTGTCTAATGAGAATAATAAAGTAAAAGTACAAGTCTTAAAACAAAAAAGTTACTGTCGGACTTAATGATAACATACCAAAACATGGATGTTTTTTGATATTTGATGTTTAGTTATATAAATTCTATTTTAATTGTACAACATACTAAGGGTATTGTTACTTATTACTTTTAATGTTCAAAATTTTATCGGTTTTCTAATCTATATATATAAAAGGACTTGTCCTCACTGACTGAGGTAAGACGCACGCACAGCCGTAACCGCTCATGGTAGAAAC
>JAKRZM010001288.1:660559-727554 GCA_036379175.1 Heliconius cydno galanthus | reverse complement strand
TGTACAGATTGATCAAACATCTCAAAGCTGATTTTAATTATAAGTCAGATTAAAAAGATAAAGCTACGATACTAGGATGTTATTTATTTATTTTGTACTAAATTAAAATATAGTTTTAGACCGGGATATATTTGTCTAATGAGAATAATAAAGTAAAAGTACAAGTCTTAAAACAAAAAAGTTACTGTCGGACTTAATGATAACATATATGATATTTGATGTTTAGTTATATAAATTCTATTTTAATTGTACAACATACTAAGGGTATTGTTACTTATTACTTTAAATGTTCAAAATTTTATCGGTTTTCTAATAGGTAATAAACTTGGAACATTCAAGTGTTAACCTATTTATAATCTGGATGTGAGTTCCAATGTCAAACTTATAGCAAATGTCAAATTTGCGTCATAAGTGGGAAACGCAATAATTTTTATAATTGTAATTATTTATGAAAAACTGTAATAAATCATGGTTTTTTAACGAGTTTAATAAGGATTTTTCATATACATATCAAGTATAATGAAGAATGTCGTCATCGTCTGTTGAAACAATTAAGAAATGTAACGATATGGACATCGCTTCCAATAGTCTGCATTCTGAATCTCAAAAAGCGGGGGAAAACAATGATAAACATAAAAACAAACTTTCTTCTGATTCGCAGGGAAACTGTTATTGGTATTTATTAAAACTTAACTTGTTCATTACTTACTTACTACTTATAATATTATTTATAAATATGATGTTGAATTTTGTTTACAGTGGTAAAGATCGAAATCTCAACATAGCTGAATTACTGTGTGCATCGTGCAACAGATGGTATCATGAATCGTGTATAGGATATCAATTAGGCAAACTTGTGCCCTTCATGACGAATTATCTTTTTATCTGCAAAAACTGTTCTCCTACTGGTTTAGAGACATTTAAGAAGAATCAAGCGCGTAAGTTACAATAAAATAATGTAAAAGAATGTTTTTTTATTGCTTATATTTGTAAATGTAAAGTAAGACATACTTTTCTGTCAAAAATATTCAGTATTAATAAGTAAAAATTAATGATTCATGACTTTTTGTTGTAGCTTTCCCTCAGATGTGTCTTACAGCAATAGCTAATTTAAGGCAGGAGAGTATCAAAGATGGCACTAACAAACCAATGTTCAGTAAAGATAGAGAGATTATTCCATACATTGATCAATATTGGGAAGCCATGACAACAATGCCTAGAAGGTATGATTAGTGGGATATTTTATAAATAATTATTTGATTTTGATTGTTATTTAAAGTTTTTAAGTGTGTGTTATGTTGAAAATCTTGGTAGTATTCTTTCTGCAAATTAGGGAACTAATTGGAGAACTTAGTGTCAAGAGATTACATTCTGATATCAAATATAATGGTTATGGGTTTAGTCTCAGCCCCAAACATTATTATTTAAAATAAAAAAAAAAACTAATTTTCTTTTCCTCACTAGACAAAGTGTGGTGTTGAATGCAGTCACCCAATACTCAATGTCTCCAAAATTGGCCAAATGTGGGGAACAGAATGCCTTAGCATTAGGTTCCCTATGCATAAGGGATCCTATATGAAACTATTTTGCTTTTTTGTCTTTTATTTATTTAGAGTAACCCAATCATGGTATGCAACAGTGCAAAGAGCTCTTATAAAAGATATCCAAGTACTATTTACATATGAAGAAGATCCCAACCAAGGGCCAATGTTTGGTTTGTTCAATATGGAGTTGACTAGTATCAAGCCTAATTATGAGGCTATGATAAAACAAGGACAATTAAAGGTCACCGATATGGGGGTAGCAACAGGTATGTTATATTTTTTATATTTTGTTTCGAAATTGCCTTCATGGTTTATCATTCATATTATATGTATTAAACATAACAAACTCTGCTATTTCCTTCAATTTGAGACACATTGCATTGAGTGGGAGTAATTGAAGGTGGGGTTTGTCTGAACTGACCATAATAAAGAAAATAAAACATTTCTCTATTAGCGGTAGGTATGGAACCCACAACCATCACATTTATAGTCATTTATCCCATTATATGACAATGGCTTATTATTATTATATGTATCTTTTATTTAATAAATAAACATTAAGCAACAATATAGGCTTTTGTCTTCTGAGGTAACAAACATAAAAAAAATAGTCGAATTAATTAATTAAGCTCCTTAAGGAAATCATTTAAAAAGTGTTTTACTTTCCTAATTGTACTACAATTTATTAATGTTAAATATATTCATAGGTTAAAAAACTAAAAACATGCTTTTTTCAAATGAAAACTTTAATAAGACAAACGTAATGAGCACAAAGTTGATATGTGTCTAAGGTTCCATCAGCAGACCAGCTCGATGGTACCATAATGTTATATCGTCATCTAATCTAGATATAATTGCCAAGTTTCATGATGATGCAACAATTAGATATGCATCTAATTCAGATTCTATAAAAAAAATATTAAATCAGAGGGAATCTAGTGTTAAGGCAGTCCACACTGCCGATTTTTTCGAGGCTTGTGTATTGTTGGCGGAACTCAACAGGATTTTTGCCTTGATACCAGAGCGAATTTCCCATTTCCTCGAGTGGTGATGGAATCCACAACAGCCGCGTGACAGTCAAAATTTTGTGTCCATCTGACACGACGGCCTTCTTCAGATTCTTTGATTTTAATAAATTAAAAATCTCAAGCATTTGATATATTTTTATATTGTAAAATGTTATTTTCGTTCTTCTCCAAATATCTTTAAAAGTATTTTTTTTTATTTGTTAGCAAAAACCTTTTGTATAGTCAGTAGTTACACAGGAAATTGTATAGCCGTCTAGGAATTTACGTCGAGTGTCGTTACGAGTTTAGTACCTAGTTCATTTGCATTTACCGGAACGGATCTGCGACGCGTGACTCCTTTTATTAAAAAAAAAAAATTTTCAATAAATTTTACTGCTTGTAGTACATTATTGTAGTANCCTTTTATTTATTTAGAGTAACCCAATCATGGTATGCAACAGTGCAAAGAGCTCTTATAAAAGATATCCAAGTACTATTTACATATGAAGAAGATCCCAACCAAGGGCCAATGTTTGGTTTGTTCAATATGGAGTTGACTAGTATCAAGCCTAATTATGAGGCTATGATAAAACAAGGACAATTAAAGGTCACCGATATGGGGGTAGCAACAGGTATGTTATATTTTTTATATTTTGTTTCAAAATTGCCTTCATGCTTTATCATTCATATTATATGTATTAAACATAACAAACTCTGCTATTTCCTTCAATTTGAGACACATTGCATTGAGTGGGAGTAATTGAAGGTGGGGTTTGTCTGAACTGACCATAATAAAGAAAATAAAACATTTGTCTATTAGCGGTAGGTATGGAACCCACAACCATCACATTTATAATCATGTTATCCCATTATATGAGAATGGCTTATAATTATTATATGTATCTTTTATTTAATAAATAAACCTTAAGCAACAATATAGGCTTTTGTATACTGAGGTAACAAACATAAAAAAAATAGAGTCAAATTAATTAAGCTCCTTCTTAAGGAAATCATTTAAAAAGTGTTTTACTTTCCTAATTGTACTACAATTTATTAACGTTAAATATATTCACAGGTTAAAAAACTAAAAACATGCTTTTTTCAAAAAACTTTAATAAAACGAACATAATGAGCACAAAATCGATATGTGTCTAAGGTTCCTTCAGCTAACTTCTAATTCCATCACCAGACCAGCTCGATGGTACTATAATGTTATATCGTCATCTAATCTAGATATAATTGCCAAGTTTCATGATGATACAACAATTAGATATGCATCTAATTCAGATTCTATAAAAAAATATTAAATCAGAGGGAATCTAGTGTTAAGGCAGTCCACACTGACGATTTTTCGAGTCATTGTGTATTGTTGGCGGAACTCAACAGGATTTTTGCCTTGATACCAGAGCAAATTTCTCATTCTTCGAGTGGTGATGGAATCCACAACAGCCGCTTTACAGTCAGATCTTTGTGCCTCTCTGACACGACGGCCTTCTTCAAATTCTTTGATTTTAATAATTTAAAAATCTCAAGCATTTGATATATTTTTATATTGTAAAATGTTGTTTTCGTTTGTTTCCAAATATCTAAAAAGTATTTTTTTTTATTTGTTAGCATAAACATTTTGTATAGTCAGTAGTTACACAGGAAATTGTATAGCCGTCTAGGAATTTACGTCGAGTGTCGTTACGAGTTTAGTACCTAGTTCATTTGCATTTACCGGAACGGATCTGCGACGCGTGACTCCTTTTTTTTTTTTAAAAAAAATTTCAATAAATTTTACTGCTTGTAGTACATTTTTGTAGTATATAAACATTTGTAAATAATTATATTTTATATCGTCACGCTGTATCCCGAACCTATGTTCGAGAGTAGGCAGAGGGAACCTAGGGACCTAGTGTCATGACACTCAGTAGATATACCTTAAGAAACTTCTGTTCTCTACAATGTTATTTTGAAATCACAGACACACACTTTAATTGCATTTATAAAAACCGGTTAAGTGCGAGTTTAATTTGCCCACCGAGGGTTCCGTATTCATGATTCAATTTCAGGATACTAGGACAACGGGAATAAGTAATTCAGCGTGAAGCTGAAAAAGAAATGACATAAAACAATAATAAATTGTTCGTTCTATGTATCAATGAGTTTTCCGTGTCCAATTTTAACAGCGAAGTACGATATATGAAACAGGTTTTCAAATATTGTATTCCACTTCTATGTATAACATACCGTTAATGTGTTAATTTGTGTTGTAAAAATGATACAAAAGGTTGGCGCAGTTATAAAATGTCTGACGCTCAATAGCTATAAGGGTATCGTGGCGCAGGGGCTAATCTTGTGGGTTCGATTCCCATTTAGGGGAATGAAATAATTAACATATTCATTTCTTGCTCTGGTAACGTGGTAAAGCGCGGCGTTGAATTCCCTCACTCAACACGCAATGCCTTAACAATTCGGCGGAAAGTCGGGAACGGAAGTTTCGTAATGGGAACGGAGTGCTGGAACACTAAGTTCCCTCTGCTTACCCTGATATACGAGTTACAGCTTAGAACAATGGTTATGAGTTTGATTCTCATTTATAGGAATGCTTATATTTCCTCGGTATGTTATTCTGTGACACAATACGTAGCAGTGTCTCTAAAACTGCCGTAATTTAAAGAACGGAGTGTCTTAAACTAATGTCTCTCTACTATACTATCAATCACTGTATTATGGGAATTTAGTGGTTTTAAAGGTCTTTTTCACCGGAAATTCACATTATCATATAGGTAGATCGTATTCTGTTCTAACTTATACGGCATATCTGTCCCTCATGTAATTCAATGACATGGAACTTCTTAAAGTGACGCCCACTACCATATTTCATCTTGTTATCTATTTTATTAAAGTAATACTATTGTTTAAATGAGTTACTTGTAATCGTACATATCTGAAAGTTATGGTTGAATCAGCTGCACAGCTCAGCACGCTGTATCCCGCACACAGCAGGGTAGGCAGAGGGAACCTAGTGCTAAAACATTCCGTTCCCCACTTTCTGCCGAATTTTGGAGGCATTGCGTGTCGAGGGGCAGAACTCAACGCCGCGCTTTGCCTCGACACCAGAGCGAAGAAATGAAAATATAAATGTAAATAAATATTTCACTTCCTCGATTGGGGATCGAACCCACAACCGTCACATTACAGCCACACCCTTGTGCCGCTGCGCCACGACGGCCACTGTTATGGTTGAATATAGATAGATATGTATTTTTTCAAATCTCTATAAAGCTCTTTTAAAAGATATTTTTCTCTTGAAAGGTAATTTTCGTATTGCCCTGGCCTTTCTAGCATGGGCCCACTTCCAGTTTCCTCTTATGAAAATATTGTGTTATCTTCGAGTCACGTCAAGAAATGGTCCAGACTTATAGATAGATATCTAAAGCGAAGAAAATTAAACCGTATTAAGAAGAATAGTCATACATTTAGTATATGTATTTAGTCACAGATCGATGTTTAACATACGTCAGTTAGTTTGGCCTTTTTACTATAATTATATAGTGTAGGTGTAATGCATGAGGCCAGTCGTGGCAAAGGGGCCCCAAGCGTGCGACTCTAAACGTGACAGGTTCTGGGTTCGATAAAATGAGGTAAAGCGCAGTTTTTAGTTCCGTCACTAAACGCAATGCCTCTATAATTGGAAAGTGGAAAGGTGGAAAGTGGGGAACGGAGTCTCTTAACACTAGGTTCCCAAGTTCCCTTTGCCTACGCTGCTATCTGTGGGATACGACGTGAAGCTAAAAATAGTGTAATATATAATGTATAGGTAGGTACCAATTAATGATTTGTCAAAAGAACTCTACAATAACACCGAAGTACTTAGCGTCTTTATACGCGAATGATTTCTAAGCTTGTAAGAACAAATCTCACCCTAAGTGGACTTGACCCATTTAAAAGCTGGTTAAAAATANTTTTTTTTTTTTTTTTTTTTTTTTAATTTCGAAGCATCGACAAGTTGACGCGCGGGGTCTGGCACACTCCCGTGTTCTAGCGCATTTGTTGGTTCTGGCGCGTGCGCCAGAACCAACAAATCCCAACTACTTATCAATCACTGTATTATGGGAATTTAGTGGTTTTAAAGGTCTTTTTCACCGAAATTGGTAGATCGTATTCTGTTGTAACTTATACGGCATTTCTGTGTCTCATGTAATTCAATGAGATGTAACTTCTTAAAGTGACGCCCACTACCATATTTCATCTTGTTATCTATTTTATTAAAGTAATACTCACTATTGTTTAAATGAGTTGCTTGTAATCGTACATATCTGAAAGTTATGGTTGAAAATAGATAGATATGTATTTTTTCAAATCTCTATAAAGCTATTTTTCTCTTGAAAGATAATTTTCGTACTGCCCTAGCCTTTCTAGCATGGACCCCACTTCCAGTTTCCTGTTATGGATAAATTGTGTTATTTTCGAGTCACGTCAAGAAATGGTTAAGATTTATAGATATATATCTAAAGCGAAGGAAATAAAACCATATTAAGAAGACTCATACATTTAGTATATGTATTTAGTCACAGATCGATGTTTAACATACGTTAGTTAGTTTGGCCTTTTTACTATAATTATATAATGTTGGTGTTATCCATGAGGGGGCCAGTTGTCGCAATGCCTCTATAATTGGAAAGTGGAAAGGTGGAAAGTGGGGAACGGAGTCTCTTAACACTAGGTTCCCAACTTTCCTTTGCCTACACTGCTATGTGTGGGATACGACGTGAACCAATAAATGATTTGTCAAAAGAACTCTACAATAACACCGAAGTACTAAGCGTCTTTATACGAATGCGAATGCGAATGATTTCTAAGCTTGTGAGAATAAATCTCACCCTAACTGGACTTGACCTATTTAAAAGCTGGTTAAAAATATTTCATTCAAAGTATGCACTAATATTTAACGTTTTATATATATTTTAATATTATTTCACTTTTCTGACATTAAGTAAATATTAAAATAGCTTCTTTAATCTAATTTAAATGTTTCACTGGGTTTTTTAAAGTGTCAATACATATCACTGTTGATTTAAATAATATATTTTGTTAATTCGATGTCTTTTACATTGATTTGAATGCATTTCCTCTGAATGACAAAATGACAACTCTTGATATTAATATAAATGTTTTATATGGTAAAAATGCATTATCTACTCATATTAATTTAAGTAATGGAAGTATCCACTACAGAATATAAGAAGAGATACTTAAATCATAATAATTATTTTACACAGATAAAATTAAAAAATGTACAATTAAGTTAAATACAAAACATGAAATAAATTTGGCATAATGTAATTCAGTCTTAGCGTATAATCTGCTCTACATTTAAAAAGCGATATGCACAGAGCACTGTGACATAAAACTCTAGACTCAAGTATTGAATAATGACATTGTTCTCTCTACGGTGGTGTTTGTAAACACACGTACACGTACACGGGCCGTCACGCACACACGCGGACGTCGCCCGTGTGTCGCTACTCCGACTTTAACTCTCACATAGGCGTCGCGTTTGCTCCGCGATTTCTCTATCGATTTCATATTTATTGTTTTAATATTATTATTAGTTCACCTTGAACTTCATGGCTGGTGAGTTTAAAAAAATGTTTATTAATTTTTTTTTTCGATTTTTTAAAATTATTATAAAAGGGATGTACGTATAACCTCGTGGTCTAAACGGGCATCGTTATCAAGCGACAGGAAAGCTACATCGTTTTGTATATATTAGTTGAACATGTTATTATACCATATTTGGGACGCTACCGATACTTATCTTATCTATATGTAACGTTGGAATTTGTCTTTAAGGCAGTGATTACACAAATTCGATATGGATCGTAAGTTTTTTTTAAATACATACCTATATGTATATTATACTTTTAAATTGTATTTCTATTAGCAACGATCATTCTTAATTACTACTGGAGTTGCTTCTTCGTGCCATTATTTATTTAATGATATGCCCAGTTCATTTGACGTGTGTATTTTACATACATTTAATGTTGATTATGTAAACAATGGCTCTTGTGCAGTAAGTAGCCCCTAAATTCGTCTCTATCGTATAATAGCCTTTTTTGTTTGAAGCGCACGATTTCTTTTCGTTTGTTGCCTTATTTGATATATTATAGTTTAATATTAGGTATATATGTTAGTGAGTCCTCAATATTGGAGCTTACCGTCGGTCTTAGGTTTTTAGTATTAATACTAAAAACTAATTAATATTCCGTTATAATATTCATTATTAGTACAGTCGAAGCGTCTTGAATTTCGTACTTGGATGTTTTGGAACGTTCCAGATAATTTTGTTTGGATATTTAACAAAATTCGTTTATATTTAAAAGCTTTTCTATTTAATATATCAATATTTATTATAAATAAAATAAAAACAAAGAGTTTAAATATTCAATATTATTTTCTTAAAATATTAGCAATGTTAATTTATGTTTATTTATTCCTAAATCGTGTGGAATATAATCGTAAAAGTTATCTCAAAACCAATCATCGTTACAACGATATCTTACGCATAAAAATAAACAGTTTTACGACAAGAAGCTTAGCGTAAAAGAAAAAAAAATACAACAAAGTATTCGAAATAATAAACACTACTTTTTAGTTTTTCTATTTTCATACTCTATCTCGCGCATAGTAGAGTATGCAGGGAACCTAGTGTTAAGACACTCCGCTCTCCACGCACCGAATAATATCGAGATATTGCGTTTGAATGGTAAAACTGAACGCGATGCTTTGTCGTGTTAACAGAGCGAGGCAATGAAAATAATCCGTTCCCCCGAATGGGAATCGAACCCTTGTGGGTTCGATGGTTGTCCATCATTTACCACTGTACCAAGACAGCCTGGTAATATAACTGTTTACTGTTTTAATTTACCTGCGCCATTCGAGCAAGTTGACTGTTGTTTCATCGATCTGTATTTATTTATAGCGCCGCAAGTTTTCATAACTTGGCTGATCTTTATTGTGTTTACACAATGCTTAAAGGTTTCCTACGTATAATCTGTGCATTATATTGTATTAAACAATGCTATTATATTTTTATTATTGTTTATTTTGTATTTTATATGTGAATTATTACTTATATTTATAGATTTATATATTTAGAGAATGTATCGCATATTTGGTGCGTAGCATAGCTCGTAATTACACTTATGTTTAAACACGCTAAATATGTTGGAAATATTTTTTATTATTTCTTCGCTCTATTATCGATGTTCAGCTCCGCCAGTCAACTCGTAATGCCTTCAGAATTCGGCGGAAGGTGGGCTAGTGTCTTAATGCGATCGAAGTGTTTTAACGCTTACTTCCTAGGTTCCCTCTGCCTACCTTGCTAGGTCAAGTTATAGTAGTGACAACGGAGTTTCTTGACACTAACTGCACCACAAATCATAATGGGCTGGAGAATAGAGAATATTTTTTTTTAGCTTCACGCTGTATCCCGCACACAGCAGGGTAGGCAGAGGGAAATTAGTGGTAAAACACTACGTTCCCCACTTTGCGCCAAATTCTGGAGGCATTGCGTGTTAAGTAGCGGATCTCAACGCCCTTTGCCTCGACACGACACCAGAGCAAAAAAATTAAATTATAAATTTAAATAAATATTTCATTTCCTCGAGTGGGAATTGAACCCTCAACCAATCGAATTTGTTGCACACTATGCCCCTGCGCCACGACTAGATTGGCGAACATTTATTGTGTTATATTATAATTTATAAGTAATAAATATTTCTATTTTAAATTAGATAATACAGATTGTATTGATATATTGTAGATATGCCGTAGTAATATATAATATCTTAATGGTTATTTTAATTTACATACGTAAATACCTTTTATTTGCTATCTTTAAGATATATCTAAAGACTCAATAAAATACTGTAGGAATTATAATTGGGTACTTTTAACATATTACTTTGTAACATGTAATGTTGACGACTATGTTGATATTAACTGTTTTTTTCTACTATCTAATTATAAATTCTTATATATTTTTTTATGTTTGTTATGCAAGTCCTTTTTTATAATCATTAATATAAATATAAATTAATGAAAAAAGGCACTAGAGGAAATGCTTATATTTCATAAAAAAGTCTTATATTTTTATTATTTCTGCTTTAATTTAGGTCAAAATCAAATAAGCAATCAATATTTTTTTATAATTATTAATATAAATAGATATAGAACCTTATGTATAATACTTATAGGGGAAATATCTGAAACGAGAAAAACCTTCTTGTAAACAGGAAAAATGATAATAATTCATAACATAATAAGACGTCATTATTTCTTTACTTGTGATTTGTTTGTCTTTCTTAACTAACTCTTTATTTAATATATTCTACGTAATATTAGTTCACTAATCTGTGCTCTAGGTATTTAGAATATTGAAAATTATAAAAACAAGGTGTATTTTTTTAACTGTTGGTGGAATATAAAAAATGTAGCCTTAAAATCGATATAATGCATTCCTCATTTGCCTTCTGTCTCTTATAGTACTTACAAACTGCTTAAATTGCTTATCTCACAAAAAATCATTTTTCATTCGGCATTATTTACCGTACATTTCTGTCGTGGCCGCCTCTAAATTTTTTCTACAATTTTGCGGATTGTTTACTTGAAAAAAAATAAAAATCAAATATCAGTAGTTTAGTGTGTAGTGGCAAAGCGCGGCGTTTAGTTCCGCCACTCAACACGTAATGCCTCTAGGCTGTCTGTCCCATCTAATAGACATCTGCACGACTCGTCGACCTTACTGTACACTTCATTCTTTAGGTAGCATTCAGCTATGATAGTATAACAACACAATACTATAAGAAAAACCCGTATTTTAATATTTTTACTTCAATATAACAAAATTAGATCTCATATCTCTATATTAGTAAAGATTTTATGTCTTATTTAAGCGTAGTATGCTATTTGGCACAGATTTAACTTGTACTATGAACGGGAACGCTCGTATTATGTAAGTAAACGTTTTATGTTGGAGGCTTTTAGTGATATAAAAAGGACATTGTTCATACAATAAAAGTGGCAGAAGGCAACCATATACTAAAGATAATTTTTGTTCATTTGGTTTTGATAGCATTTATGTAAGAGAATTATAAGAAATAGTATTTTTATCTTTAAATACTATTTTATACATTGTGGAGATGTCTCTAGAAATTTTTGGTGAGTCCGTTACGCTTTTTTTATATAATAGATTCATCTCCATTCGGGGGAATGATAAAATTTAAATTGTTTTCATTTTCCCACTCTTTTGAGTACTCGTTGAGTTTCGCCTCTCAACACGTAAGGTCTCGAAAAATGGATGTAATGGATTTAATTGCAGTTTTCAGTATTGTATTTTGGCAAGCTTCTCTTAAAATTTAGTGTTTATTTTATTTCAAACGGTTTAAAAATAAAAAGTTATACCATTTTAGAGAATATTGTTCGACAAAACGACGACTGAAACTTTACTTTTCAATATATTGTGTATACATATTGTTTTTAAAATGATATTATTAATAGAAAACGAAATTACTAAATTTATTTTTATTTAATAATTCATAGTTATTTAGAAAACGTATAATAATTATGTAGATCAAGCAAGCGAAGTCGCGAGGGAGTCGCTAGTAAAAATGTCACCTGAGATTTGTAATTTGAACCTGGCACGTCTGTAAAAAGTACAGAAATCTTAGCTCAGTACCTAGATCAAAGACATTATATGTATTATATATACTTTCGTTAAAAATGTCTGGTGCACATCCGTTTAATCTAGATTTAGTGCGTCTCCATTTGTTGCCTAGCTCGTTAAAATGTCCGCTAATCTGTATAAGCTAAAATTAGGTTTTAGTGTCGTATTTTTTAACTTTAGATGAGGTATGTTGATTAATGAAACTGCATTATATTTTTATTGTAGGATACTGTGATACATTTTATTTAAAACAGTTGAAAAAAATGTTTTTTGTGCTAAAAATATAAAATATTTATATAAAATATTAATATTACGTATTATAAAATATTTATATAAAATTATATTTTTTATTCCAGTCCCACTAGCGGGAAACGTAAAAGGGCGACAAGGGAAGCGTCGCCCAGCAGTGGGATTAGAAACCAGCGCGCCAGCAGGCAAAAAAGGAAGGTCATCTGACCTAGGAGCCCTGAAACTACCCTCCCACGGTTATCCTACAGAACATCCCTTTAATAAGGATGGCTATAGATATATACTGGCTGAACCTGACCCCCATGCTCCGTTTAGACAGGTAATTATTTTTTTTAGTGGAATGTAAAAGTAATTGTAATTTGTGTTTCGAGTTCTTTTTAATATTTTATAATGTTTATAAAAACAAAACGAAAAGATTTGTAAGATATGGATTTATAAATGTTATTCGTACAGGTAGGCCTAGGCCGTATTCAAGAGTGGTGGTAATTTGGTCTTTTTAGTACGAAATATAAGGGCTAACCTAATATATTTTAGTGACCTATGTCGATATAGTTGTTACATTTTTAACGTTATAACTTATTTCTTTGCTTTATTCAATTAGAGTAGAATGATATTAAATAAATATATTTAATTTGCCGCCTTTTTTATCACTTTAGTTTGTCTTTTCTTTTTTTATTTGTCCTTCACTTAACATACGAAGATAGGAAAAAAACAAGAGAAAATGCTAGAAAAAATATGTTTTGCTTAATATGAGTATATAACTTATTTTTGACAGAAACGACGACGATGATTAAAATAAAAAGTATTCAAATATTATATTGTTAAAACATTACATTTACTCCCAGGAATTCGACGAAAGCAACGAATGGAGCGGCAAACCAATACCGGGATGGCTTTATCGTTCTCTGTGCCCCGGTATAGTGCTCTTAGCGCTACACGATCGTGCGCCCCAGCTCAAGATAGCGGAGGATCGCTTGGCTGTCACTGGGGAGAAGGGCTATTGTATGGTGCGGGCGACGCATGGTGAGATTTGCTTTTTTTCACATATAGCACGGTAGGCAGAAGGCACCTAGTGTTAAGACATTCCGTTTCCCACTTTTCGACGAATTTTTGAGGCTTTGTGTTTTGAGTAGCGGAACTATAAATAACACAGTTTGCTAGTGTTATAGTACAGCTCCTTTGCAAAACACGTTTTAATTGAGATTATGCAGATAATAAGGTATAGAATTATTGTATTTAAACAAGTTAGAACAAGTAGGCAACGTGCGGTGTTGAGTTCCGCCAATGGAGGCGGGGAACGGACTGTCTTAGCACTAGTTTCCCATGTTTCCTCTATCAACATGAAGCACATACAACGTGAAGCTGAATAATAAATGTTAGTTTTTGTGTGTTGTAGGAGTGTCGCGCGGCACGTGGTACTGGGAGGCCACGGTGGAGGAGATGCCGGAGGGCGCCGCCACGCGCCTCGGCTGGGGGCGCCGCTACGCCAACCTGCAGGCGCCGCTCGGCTACGACAAGTTCGCGTACTCCTGGCGCAGTCGCAAGGGCACCAGGTAACCCCTGCTTACTGCTCTCAACTTTGCTTCCTTTTTTTGGAATTTAGCTATCTTGTCAAAATATTATTGAATAGGAAAATAAGAAAATGATTATAAATGCCAAATAAGTATCATGTGTCGATTTTGCATCTTAACTCTTAAAACATATTTTCTAGGTTTCACGAATCTCGTGGTAAACACTACAGCTTTGGATATGGGGAAGGCGATACACTAGGCTTCCTAATAGTATTGCCAGACAGCGCCTCGACTAAATTCACACCCAACACTTATAAGGACAGGGTGAGAAATTAAAATTATTTATTACGATTTTAGATAATAATATTCAGAGATTGATTTAAGATTTGATTTAAAGTAACGTTATATTTATAAGTTATTTCTTCGATGTCTTAAAAAATAGCGCAGTAACTCTATGAAATATTTCTAAAACTACACAGAAAGGAATGTCTTGACACTATATAAGGAATGGTATCACATGATGTTTAGACATTTTATATTTATTTTTCTATGTAGTTAACATACAAAAACTTTTGCAGTTTCAAAATCATACTAAAATATAATATTTTTTCTTGTTTACAGCCGCTAGTCAAATTCAAGAGTCACCTCTACTATGAAGACAAGGACAACATACAGGAATCTCTAAACAATCTCAAACCTCTCCCTGGAAGTAAAATATACTATTTCAAAAATGGCGAATGTCAGGGCGAAGCATTCATAGATATTTACCAGGGATGCTATTATCCCACAGTATCTTTACACAAGAATGTCACTGTTAGTGTTAATTTTGGACCAAATTTCAAGTTTCCGCCGTCTACCGATTGTAGTTACAGGCCGGTAAGGGATATCTTTTTTATTAATGTAAATATATAATTTAAGTTGAGCCTTCCATTTCTTTGAGTGACGCTAAAAGTAGAGCCAACAAAAATCCTTTTAAAATTGAATGAAATGATAAAAAAATTGTAACAAAACAAATTATATGTTAGTCATGGTGTAGGGGCACAAGAGTGTGACTGTAAACACGATAGATTACGAGTTCCATTCTTAATCGACGAAAATGAAATATTTAATATTTTCAATTATTCATTCTGGTCTCGAGGCAAGCCACAGCGTTTAGGTTAGCCACTCAACACGCACTGCTTCCACGATTCGGCGGAAAGTAGGCAATGGAAGTGACTTCATGGGAACGAATTGCCTCTCTGTCTATCGTGCTAATTGCGGTATACAGGGTGGAATTGTCAGCACCACTTTAAATGAAACCACAGTTTTAACTACTCTATAAAAGCCTAATATAATTCGGAAAAAAAATAATTCCTAAAAATGAAAAAGTTATTTTTTCAAACAAAATAAATAATAAAATTATCGTTTTAAAATAAAACGCCATTTGTAAAGTATAACATAGGCACGCACACACTTACCTGTCAAATCGGAAACGTCGCATACGTATATGTGCGTCACACGAAATACAGGTATGGATAAAAATCGTGAAATGAAAAAAAAATCCTACATCCAAACTGTTGAGGTACCTTAATTAATTTCTTAGGTGTGGGTTTGAAATATATTACCCTATATGCGGTTTCAATAAAAGAAGCGCTGCCTCTTCCACCCTGTATAGTGTTGAGATTAAAAAAAAACTATCAAAAACAGGACAGTTTGTTCAAAATATTGAATCTTTTTGACTGATTTTACGTTGTATCTTACATAGAATAGGGTTTCGCAGACTTGGGACCCTCAGCTACCAACCTAGTGTTAAGACACTTCATTCAACACTTTCCATCTAATAAATAAACAAATGTATCTTTTCTCAGATGTCAGAAAAAGCTGAAGAAGCGATATGTGAACAGACAATGGCGGATTTGCTATTTCTTACCGAGAATGAAGGCAAACTGCGTTTAGACACGTTCAACCTCTGATACAACTAACACCGTTTTTGCGGTGTTTAAATCATTCGGACTGAACATTAAAAGTTATTGAAAAGAATTTAAAGTTTAAAGTGACAGTATTTTTTTAAATTGATCTGGCTTGTGTCAATTTTGGCGTGTAAAGTGATTGTAATAAGAAAAAAATATCAAGAGTTTAATAGGGAAGCAGATGTGTTTGCTTGTATCAGAAACTAAATGTTTGAATTTAAAAAGTCTTTGTATTAGTCCAGTTATCGAAGAAAACTATTTGCTATATTACAATACATTAATTGGATAAAAAATAAAGAATAGTATAAAATTTATAATACTGTAAGTAAATTTTGTATTTTACAATGGTATATGTGCATATATATTTAGATGTCAAAAAACAGCTTTTCTTTAAGCTGTAGATAATAACCAATTAATATTGTAAATGTAAATGTTTTCTAAATTGAACTTATTAATACAAACACTATAAAAATAAATACTTTAATTATAGTATGAACACAATACTGAGCTATATAAATTGTGAGAAAACAAAGTATTAAGAGTCAAGTCAGAACTTAAGGAGTTCTTTAGAGAGTGTAAGTTACAACGTTTTTTATTGTAAGATTGGTAATAAAGAATGGTAACTAAAATACTTGTTTCACTTTTTTATAATTTCCATGTTACTTTTTTTGACCATCTATCTATCAAGGCAGTTTCTGACTCTAAATGTAATTGGTTCTCTGTTTGATTGTTATAAGGGGATTTTTTTTTATTTCCTGCCTTTTAAAAAAGAAATCTTTCGCTATCCCCCATGTTTTCAATTCTAAATGGCAAGCGAGAGGTGACTTACGACATTGTTACACATTCATCCTTAAGCTGTTTAACCAATCCTTGATGAATGAACAACTTATTTTATATAATTTTTTTGAATAAATAAAGGCATAGAATTAAATCCTTAAAAAAAGATACACAAAAAGTTTTAATATCAATTACATTTATAAGTTTTCTAGTGTGAATTTCATTATTAAACAAAAGTAAACAACATTAATGGCAGTCATTTTAAGTTATCAATGCAAGCAAAGCTATGGGTAAAAGTTGGGATAATATGAAAGGGACACAATTAAACTTTCCAGATTTAGATTACCAAATAATTAATTTTATAATATCATTTAGAATTTATTTATTTACCGAATCCACCTCTACAGTTCGGACTACTTTCTACAACTTTGTCGCTGGTCTCCCATTGCTCAGGTGTTTTAGCTACTATAGATAGTGCATGCACACCATTCTGTAATTCTTCTTTTAATATATCATTGACAAGTCGATGTCTCTGGAAATATAATTAAGAAAATTTATTTAAGCTTCAATTATATATTAACATTTCCAGTAGATTATCAGGCAACTTATATATTATATGTGAGTGAAACTTGGAAGATTAGCCAATACTGTACCAGCTGGAGTTTTTTGTTTACCAAAGTTTTAGCTAAATTCTTGGTATCTTTGCACATTTGGGGATATAGAATGAGGTATATAAGTCTGTCAGGTCATGTAAGGCTGTTTAAAATTTCCATATTGAGTTATTTTAACATTTTATTAAGCTACTCACTAAAGTTTTATTTCTATACGGTCGCATAATATAATGTTTTATATTAAAAAAATAAACAATGTTAAAGAATGGTCAAAGTGAAGATGAAATTATAAAAAATATTTTTCATTTAAGATATCTACATTGCAAGAGATAGTAAAATACTCAATAACCTACCTTTATTAATGGTAAGCCGCCGAACTTGTCGGACACCACTACTACTTTAAAGTGCGTCTCGGCATCTTTCGGAACATTGTGCATATAAGATTCATTTATAATTTCTAAGTGCTTCGTTTGCAAGACATTTTGCAATTTGCTCCTAATAGAGTTTGCTATAACCCCTGATGTACTCATTGATCTGGAGCTAAGAATTATACCTACATAATGAAATAATTTCAAGATAAATAGTAAGAATATAATATATAATATAAATATATAAATTAATTTACACACATGTCATTACCTGAATTAAATAATTTGTACATAAATAACGCTTTAAAATAAAGATTCAATTGCCGTTCAATTATTATTTATTTGTAAATGAAGAACAGCTGATTTTTGAAGTTGACTGTTAACGTCAAAGGGTTTATCGTTCAGAAATTTATTTAGATTAAAATATTTAAAAAAAATTGTAAATATTTATTAGTCAATATAAATGTTTTTGTTGTTGTTGTTTATTAAATTAAATGCAAGCACTATGTGGCTGTGAGGATGGAGGCATTGCGTGTGTTTGCATTGTTTTTGCTAGATTTTTTTTATACAAAAACATTTGATTATTTCATAACTCTAGGAACTTATTAAACTTAAACACGTGTTCCCCGTTTTTTTATCAAATACCTATAAACTTTCACTTTTCGGATTTTTTTCTTTATTTGTTGTTAGCTCTCATTTCGTGCGAAATTTCATAACGGGAGGTCCACGGGAGATTTGGTTCTGATTCGCAGCGAATTTCATGTTTTGTATGCAGGAAAATCGCAGCATTTATGCATCTCGTATCTTTTGATTGCGTTGACTTAGAAGCTTGATTGTTTTGTGTTCTTCAGAAAACCATAGACCTAAATATTTAGAATTAATTTGAACTTGAAACCTGCACGTGATATCGAGATAAAGACATGGATAATAAAAGTAATCCCATAATGGGTTCCATTTTTTCTTTTCAATGTACGGAACCCTAAAAATAGGATCGTTTCTTTGTATTTTAGTATCGTGCAAATAAATACATATATACACTTAAAAAAACACGTCTATTTTGAACTCACAGACAGACACTTCAGACTCTTATTTAAATTCGTGCAAAGACATTATTTTTTTTCAAATGGGGTTGTTTTTATGAAAATCAGTGCCTTGTACCTTTTAATGATGAATTTACGATAAACCTACATAAAACCCTAAATTTGAAACGGCTACCTCCGTCCGAAATTCGACATAAGATAAGAATAGACATAAGATATTGTCACACAATTCTATCGAAGACCTATAGACACAGAATCCCTTTAGAAAACATAAAACGATATTAACTTCACCCAACATTTTTATATTGAATTTGATAGATTGATTTTCCATTGGATATTTGGGCGGACTTTGTTTTTTCGATCTGTCCCATTCTCTTGATATATAGCGCGATCAAATAATACGGTTATATTTTATACTTTTCAATCTTTTTGTGGGCTTATATGATATCGAATATGTTTCATTTATCAATTCAAATAAAAAACTATGCGGCCATTAGCTATTACATTTTGAATCGGGCTTGGTAAATTTATTAGTTTGTATTTTATTTAAAAATACATTTATACATAAATGCAAACTTAGCCGTTTTAAATTGTTTTCTGATTGGTAGTGGCTGCGGGTTCAAATTCTTATATGAGACATCCTCCATATTTTACTATCTTCCGAATATAGTAGGAAGGAAGACAGAAAGAACCTGGTATTAATAGATTCCGTTTCCTACACCGTTTAATTTTCGAATCATTTTCTAATAAGAAACCCGAATAAAATTATTAAAAATGATTTCTGCAAATTACTATTAGTTAAAAGTATATTTTATTGTCATTGCAATATATTTCAAGGCCATGCAATATTTCATTGCAGACCATTTGTCTTGCCGAGGCTGTTACAATGATAAGAGCATCGATTTACGATCCGCTTTCCAGTAGTGATAAACAGTTTCCTGGCTCAACCTAACGCCGCTTGGATAAGTCATATTTTTTTCTCTTTGTCAAATTTTCTTATTAATATATTGAAACATCATACAAAAATTAAGTTTGATTTAATACTGATACTGTTTTTCTAAAAAAAATAGAAATTCATAATTTTTGTAATTATTTTATTATTATTTAATGTCGATTTAAAGGTATTTAAGTATATCAATGTTTTTTTTGTTAAATAATAGTAATTGCAATACAATAATTTATTATTATTTACTAATATGATTAAAAGAAAAGAAATAAATAGCTGATTGTCTGTAAAGTTGGTTCACGAGCAATAATTTTACATGATAAGAAAACATTTACGAAAAATTGCATACTTTTATAAGTTGAATAGGTACTTTTCGAAATATCTAACTTTTAAGTAACCTAACCTTGAGTACAAAAAAGAAAATTGTAGGGAATTGATTATACTAATTAATTTATTAAAATTCCATGTAGAAATCCCCAGATTATATAGATAACATAGATACCGTATCGTATTTTTTTTCAATACTCAACAAAACATTTGAAAACCTCTAATACCCTGGTTACACTTGTACGTGTCAGCTCATGACGGCGTGCGCGTCAACGTCAAATATCCGCCTTTGTGACGCCGCTCGAACAATGCCACGAGATGAGGACGTTTCAAATGGCAACCAACGTGCCTTTTTAATAGACTGACGTGAATGAACATGTGAAATGAGAGAAATCGTTTATTTTTATCGCTCTCGATCTGTGGATTGTGTAATTTCTAAAGGATTTTACTGTTTGCCTCTCTTTGTATTGTCTATAGGGGTAGGCCGTAGAGGCGCAGGGGCCGTGGCGTGCGACCGTAAATGTGGCAGTTGTGGGTTTGATTCCCACTTTGAGACAGTTTGTTTGAGAAGCAATTAACGCAAATTATCTACAAAATTGGACGGAAAGTGGGGAAGGGAGTGTCTTGTCACTAGGTTTATTTTGCTATGTGCGGCTTCATATAAATAAATGTTGAATATTATTAATTATGTAAAAGGCATTCTACTACCAAATATTTAGTACTTTATCGAAAATATAATACTTTAGCTATATAATAGAAAATCCTGCGACCCGACTACTGCTACGAGTATAATAACATTTTCCGCGTGGAAACGACAAGACGTTATGTGCTTTGTCTATGGTTTTGATTAATTCTCCTTTTTCTACGAGAATAATATTATTTTTTTTACTCGGTCGACGGATCAACGGTAGTTCAGTAGATACAAGAGAATTTTTGTTTTGGTTTTAGAAAATATCGAATCTTTAAACAAAATTGGAAAATGCAGTCTAATTGATTATATCTCTGCTCGCGTCGCTTTTTACTTTTAGTATATTTGAATTACACTCTGTATACATAATATGTACTAATATTTATTTCTATTTTATAAGCAAATAATTTTAAAATGAAGCAATATTTATTTAAATTTATTATTCAATTTCTACGATGATGCCTGCCATATTCCACATCCCTTTAAAATACATAACAAGTATTTTGCAATCACTGCAGTTAGCACATTCTGAGTGCTAATAAGCTGGTTTTAATAATGAAGCCTAGAAAAGAAAATAAGATTAGACTTTCGAATGAAATAAGCTTCACGCCGTACACAGCAGGGACCCTAGTGTTTAGACACTCCGTTCCACATTTTGACTGGGGATCGAACCCGCACTACCACATCAACAGTTAAATGTCGTCCCACTGCACTGTCACACATAAAGTATTTAGCTTCACGCTGGAACCTGGGAACCTAGTGTTAATCACTGCAATCCCCACTTTCTAGTAAATTCTGGGGGCATATATTAATTAAATTACCCAAAATAATATAAAAGGCTTTTTAGAGAGCTTCATAACTAAATGTATCAGCGATATTTACGTTTAAAATATAATTGTTGAATTTCACGTAGACAGGTCAATGGCTACAATGTTTGCTCTCGCTGTTTTCAACGACAAATGGACGTTGCCATTTCATTTTGCTTCTACATATACGAATAATTAATAACGAACAAATGGTTGACCATTTAATATTAATAATTAATAAATATTGACATTTATAAATTATTAATCATTCGTATATTGATAATTTAAATTTTATGCGAAATCTAGTTTAAGGTTTGTTTTTTTATTATGTAGACGAGTACTAAATGATGTGGTTTTAATAAGTCTTTTAAACTAAAATGATATAACGTAAATATACTTACATACATGAGGCGGTTTTGACGTAAAGGCACAATCGTGTGACTAATAATGGCGACAATTGTGGGTTCGATTACCACTCGGGGGAATAAAATATTTAATTTTCATTTTCTCGCTCTGAAAACGACGCAAAGAGAGTCTTTACTATAAGAAAAATACACAAGCATACTTTAATTAAACTAAAATAAATTATTTCTACATCAAATAATTCTCGTCGCTAAGAGCTCACTAAAAATAGCCGGCAAGGATGAAGATGTTTATTTATATAAGCTGTGTGAAATACAAGTGGGCTCTGTGTTATCACGTTATCAGTGAAAGCTTGTGATTATACTAAATATCTTATACGTTTATATATTGTTATTTATTTTTAATATTTAATTTTTATTATGTTAATATTCACATATTTTTTTTCTATATTATTTCTTTAAATTTATATTTTAATTTCTTTGCTCTAGTGTCGAGGCAGAGGTCTTAAAAGAGGTATGACGGCTTCTAAGGTACTCATAAATTAATGTGAGAAAAAGGCGTAGCAGCTTAACAGGTCCTACTGTCGTAATAAAGACATGAAAATTATTTAATTAGTATTAATTTAATGAGAGAATAGACAGTTTTTTCCATATCCTTTATTTTACATACAAAATTATTCATATATAAAATGTAAATGATGTCCGTTTGTACGGTGTCGGTTTTAATTACTAATCTTTAGCGACTTTTGGTGGAAAAGGAGAAATAAACTTTGAAATTATGAATATAGCGTCGAATTTTGAATGGTTTTAATGGATGAAATTGTAGAATATAATTCTAGTAACACTGTACGGGAAGCACTCACTTTGAATACATTTGCAAGTGGTTTACATGATATGGAAAGGTGTACTCTTAATGACACTTCTTTGAATCAAACGAGATCTGAACTGTTTGAAAGTTTCTTGTAGATTATTTATTTATACTAATAATTATATTTTTTATCTATAATTAAATGACAATAAATAATAAAAAAAAATAATAAGATTTATCGTAGATTAATGGGATTAAGATTAAAAAAAAAATAGACAGGACTTCGGCAAAAGATGACGTTGATGAAATATTAATGTTTTCAGTTTCGAGCTTTTGTTTAAATACATGTAAATAGAGTTTAGAGAGAGATCAAAGTCGAGACACTATCTGCTGGAAATTTATGAGACATCTTGTATTAAGTTCCGAGCACCACGATGCTCGTTTTTTTTTGCAAGAGGAGAGAAATGAACCTGTAACTTCCTCGCCTCAATGTTCCGCCATGATCTTCTCAATAATTTAAAAATTATGATGTAAATAAAAGAAAATAATTGAAGTTTAAAGTAAAAAATACAAGGATCCTCTTGTTTCACGCGCGACTGCCTTCAGAGGAATGGGCAAGTTGCGCTAACTATTAACTTTAGTTTACGCGATGGAGGCTCCTCTTGAAGAGGCACGACCTCACTCCGCATATAAATCTGTGAAGTTTGTATTTTTTCTAGCGAATCTTATTTCACTGAGGTACGATTTCATTTATGTATTTTATTTTGTTATAAAATGTGTTATTTGAAGTAAAGTTCTTCGCTCTGGCAGCAATACGGTCCTGGTACCTTCCTAAGATTAGCGCGTACGGAACCCTTACAGGTTCACTTTGTTTCTGCCTGCCCGTCTGTCAAGACCATTTAATATCAAATATTCAAATCTACCCTTGAAGCACTGAAAAATCAAATGTCAACTTTTATAAGTTGACGGAATATACCTAACTTCCCGTTGACCTGCAATACTAAAATTCGTACAGAAGCCCCGGTGGGCATGTCCGGCTCGCACTTAAACCCTTTTTTTTGTATAAAAGATATTTTTTAAATGTCTTCGTAAGCACTCTTGTGTTAACTGTTAAACTTTTATTTGTTTAGTGTTTCTGTTGTAGAAATAAGCACGTGCTTGACTTTATTATGAGTGGTCTTAAGTTTTGTAATCGGGAAAACTTAAAACAACACAAATACTTTGCTCGTAAAAGTAATAACTGTTGAGTTGAACAATATTTTCAGTAATAATTTGTTCTTACGTAGTTTTTAATTGTTAAGATTAAGTTTGAGTAATTTATTTTTAAATGTATGTTATTAAGTGCTTATAGGTACTGTTATTTTTACTGGATTTAGGTTTTTAGTGCTGTTGTATATTTGGTTGGTTCTGTTATAATTTTATAGCGGAATTAGAATTGACTGAAAAAGGAAAATGACTATTGAAACCTTGTGGATTCTTATAATATCAATTTTCTTAAGGATTTATGAATCACGGTTTTAACGTAATCTTGATTTTGATATTAACATGTGGTTATGAAATTAGACAGGAAGTAAAAATTTTCAATAAAAATAAATAAAAAAAATATATAAGTTATACTTCGTTGACGTATCTACAATCCTGAAATTGGTACGGAATCTTTGTTGAGCGAGTCCGACTCTCGATCTCTAATCTCGAAACAAGAAACTAAATTAAATACTACAATAAATATTGAAAATCTTATGATTTTCTTCAACCAACACAAAGCGATATATCTAGCGACTATAACAATAATAACACAGTATAGCCCAAGGAAATTATACACTGGAACTAGAATATTCAATAGATATCACATCAGTTTCCTGCCTAATTACAGTCTTGTTGGACATGTAATTGAACGAATTACCTCCTGTATAATATATTCAAATACTATAATATCTAAGGATGGATATGGAAGGCAAACCAATTTTTTTTTAATTGGATTACCGTTTTATATAAAAGTGTGTAAAGTGTTTTTTTTTTAAGTTTTTTAAATTTCTTTTGTTGTGTTGAATGCTTTGTTAGAATAGGTATTAGAGATTTAAAACATACTTATTTAGAAAACGTATAAAAATTTGAACGTAGCGGGACTCAAACCCGCGCCTCCTGGAAACCGACTAGACGCTCTGACCACTAAGCCATCAAGCTCATCAAGCTACGACTTAAATAAGGAGAAGTTGGTTCTATTTCAACTCGGGGGAATGAAATTTTATATATTTCCATCTTTTCACAAAATGGGACGTTGAGTTACGACGTAGACGAAGTAGAGAACTGCACTGCATTATGTTGCATCTACCTAATCTACTATTAGCGGGATACAGCGTGAAGCTAATAAAAAAGTATTTATATTTTAAGACACCATTTTCTTCTGTAAGTATATCGCCGGCCAGAGTCAATGCGGGACGTGACGGACGATCAATTGATCGTTGCCCGCGTCCGATTCCAATATTCGCTTTTGTATCTACTCCAATATCGAAACGTTATATTTCTCCTAACAATGACTTCTCTACTCTATAAATATAATAAAACACTCATAACCATTGAAATATGCTTTTTTGTGTTATATGAGAATATTGAAACTACTTTGTTGAGACCGTTATGGCGCAGCGGCACAGGGTAAACGTGACGGTCGTAGGTTTGGCTCCCACTCAAGTGATTGCATTACTTTTATAACAAAAAATTGCCGGAAAGTTCAGAACGGAAAGTTCGTTCTACCCGCCCGCTGAGTGCGGGATACAGCGTGAAGAAAAAAAGTCTATAAATATAAATCTCTAAAAATATCTAAAGAAGATGCCTAGGCTGTAAAAAGATTTTATATATTTTGTATTAAATTTTAAATTTATAAAGACATTTACGAATTCCATGGTAAAGGCATCGAACATCGAGACCTATGAATCGAACCCATAACCGTCGCGCTTACAGCCAGACCTACGCCTCGATTAATGTACTAGCGATAGAAATAATAAAATAGCTTACAAATACAGCAAATGCATTTTAGAATATTGAAATATTATTCCGAACATTTCAATTGCAGCTCGCTCTGGGTATTAATTAAGTTAGTCTAACGTTTCGCTACTGATCTATTATGTTATTTCAAAATATTATTAATTTATATAACGTACCTACCTAATATAGATATATTCCGATATAGAATTTCTAAATTAATACAGTGGTCCTTTTGTTTTGATATTAAAATTAGTAATTATTTTATGGAAGCAAAACACACGTTGCATAATAATTATAATGATTCGCTTAATTAAGTTAGTACTCGCAGTTAGTACAGTTCTGTAGTACAGGTATAGCATGTTACTTCAGTGGTACTGGGTGCAGGTTCAAAACCGTCACATTAGAAATTTCACGGAAATTTCACCTATTTTTTATTTTTCATTATATTGGAATTGGGACTACCTACTGATATTTTAACAGATTAGTTTTTAAAACTTTTTTAGAAACGTATAAAAAACATGATTTGAACTCGTGCCTCAAATCACTCTGACCATACATGTTTTCGTAAGAACGTATGGTTTAATTTATATGCTTTTCTAAAAAAAAAAATATTTTTCTTTCTCAAATGTGAAATAACACTTCAAAAATGTATAAAAATAGTTTTCATGTACCTCAATAACCTAAGTAGCATACATAACTAAACTTAGACAAACCTTGTCACATAGAGATCCATAGAAAGTCAAAAAGCATTTTTCGTGAAAAAACACCATATCCCACCATATCAGTGCCACCATGTATTACACGAACTGCACGAGATTACATCGTCACCCATCAATGAGGGACAGATTCAGATCGACCGTCGCGTCGTCACAGCGTTCGTTAGTTTCAGCCTTAACTAAGTTTCCTAGTATAGTAAAGGACGCTGTAGCTATTGCCAAATTCATTTTGCATATTTCGGAATGGATGAAAATTATATTTTCATTTTGATTAAATTCTGTGTGAAATTATATGAGTTACAATAGTTTCATTTTGGTTAGATTACTATTTGACTGATTTTGAAATAATAGAGGTAGATATATCGTAGTGCATTTACATGCTGTGGGTTCGATTCTCTCTTGAGTAATCGAAATATTTAATATTGTCATTTCTTCGCTGTAGTGTCGAGGCAATGCGCAGCGTTGAGTTCCGTCACTCAACACACATGCCTCCAGAATTAAAACTATTCAGCCAGTCGCGTCTCCTACGCCAAGTAGGTATCATAATAATACATAACTAAGTATATAATTTTACTTTACTTCACTAAATAGAACTATTATAGAATAAGATAATAAACATTAGCCATTATTGATATACGAAGATAAACCTTACAGCTTTATAACTGAAATGAAAAACATTTAACACAATGAAAACTACCGTAGGTACGACAAGAAAATCGTAAATCGAAAAAAGACACTACGCTCCTAACTTTCCGACGAATTATTCAAGGCATTGCATGTTGAGTGGAGATACTCAACACCGGGCTTTTGCCTTGTTGCCAGAGCGAAGAAAATGACAATATTATTAATAATAATTCATTCCCTCGAGTGGGGATTGAACCCGCAACCGTCGTCACACGTCCCTGTGCCATGACGGCCTCATTACTACAGTAGTTCATAATTTAGATAAAACGTGTGGAAGCATAGCATGCACTTATTTGTAGTATTCTATTTGAAAACTCCACCAGGCGGCTTTGAGGCGGTGTCTCTACATCATATCGAGTATTTGTGATGCCTCGCGATGTGTCGATAAAGTATTTTTGTATCTCGTTTGATATTCTAGATGTATTCGCAGACAATACGTACTTCTGTTCGTGTATTGAACTGTGAACTGAATTCATTATTTCTACATACAGCTTAAACGTTCCTTTGACATGTCCCCGTGGAGCGATGTAAAGCAATCATGCTGACGACTTTTATTATGTGGAATAGGTTTTATGAGTTAAGTTTTCTTCTTTTTAAGGTTCATGCTATACCCCGCATGTGGAAGGGTTGGTGGAGGGAATCTAGTGTTAAGAAACTCCGCTCCCTACTTTAGGAAATTTCAGAACTCGGCGCTCTGGCTTTTTTACTTTAAATAATATTTTCTACAATTTAGATGTTTTGCTTAAGTTTGTGTATGTATATATGTAATAAGTTATATAAAAGCGAAAGATAAAGCGAATCTACACGAATTGTTATGTCACAATTTCTTCTATTGTAATACAGTCGTAAAATATACTTTCACATTCATATTTATACGTAATCTTCGTTTTTGATAAAATTTATTCATGTATTTATGTAGACATGTGAATACGAAGTAAAACAGAGTCGTCGTAGAAGCAATTCTGTTAGGAAAGCCATTTTAAAACTAATATACATTTTGAAAATAAGTGTAATTTTACTATGTTTTTTTTAGTATAAATCGCTAATACAAAGGCATCTTCTGCAATTTACAGAGTATTTATTTGTAAGCAGGAATTACAAAAGCAGGGAGCGGAGTGTTTAAGACACTAGGCTCTCTCTACCTCTCATGAAGTTTGACTCTGATCTTCACTTTCAGTTTGTTATGTCAATATATTTTAAATCCACTTCACATATACACCCACACACCAGTCAAACTCATCTCTTCGTTACATAGGTATGTATGTTTGTTCACAAAATGTTCTTTTATAAAATTTTTAACATAATTTTTTCAAGTTGTAATTTATATCCACTATTTGAATGTAACAAAAAAAGAGTACACGAACGCTATTTATATTTATATGGGTACTTATTACAGACTGGTAACGCTGGCTGGAAATTAGTATAAATGTTAATCTAACGTTTCAAAAGAATTTAATATAAATGTTTATTTCAATAAAATACCTTTTTGAATTTGATGCTTAACCAAAAAGCTGGATCGTAGCGTAATAAAAGCACTCGCTTACTTTTTTTCTGCGTCTAGCTGTATATATAAAAATACATATAAAATGGCTGAACGTATATTAAATTTAAATAATAAAAGTGAAAGTTCGGCTCAAGATGGTGGTTAACTTGCTAAGCGATTTTTTTAATTTTAACATAATAATTATAGTTACTAGATTATAATATTCTAAATATTTTTTAATTAGCGTCTTTTATACATGATTTTTATTTTTTTAAGTCTGCATTAAGGCGTTTTTTTAAATGCAAAAGAATTAACAGTAAGAACAGTCAAGAGTCAAAAGTAAGACACATTCTTCAGGAAACATATAAGAAGCAAGTTACGTGAACTATTAACTTTTGTTTACGTGATGGGAAACGAGACAAGAATACCCCAAAATTCAGATGACCCGCTATAAATTTGGGAAGTTTCTATGTTTCCACAGGATTGGTGGCTCTAACAAAGTTACCAACTCTTTTTGTTTGAGAGGTGATATTTCTTTTGTGTTGAAAATATCATGGAGTATGTATTTCTTATAGTGCTGTTTCCCAGTAATAGTTTGTAGGAAATTAATTTAAAGGACATTCCATTTTTGGTGGCGAAAATACACAGTTTATTGAACAAGAACCAAAAAAAATATTTTTCAAAAATATTTGAAACTAACCTAACCTACTCGAGTATACACTCATAATTAAATTAATATTAATACAATTTATGCTATACTATTCCGTTCACAATATGGTGTTCTTAATTTTTAAAACATTTTTTGTCTGCTAACCTTACACAACGTAAAAGAAGTGTAAAAATAAAAAAAATATGCAAATATTACCAGTAATAAAAACACTAGTCAGGTACATTATAGTTTTTTTCCCTTTGTGGGCAACACTGGCTAAGAAATTAAACTTATAAGAATAATTAATGTATACACTCTCAAAGCGATCCGCAAAACAAATTAGCGGACCAGTTTATACCGACTTAAATAGCCTGACGGTTATCCACTTTAATTAAAGTTGTAAAATGCGAGCGTCTCCCTACGGCCGGCCTTTAGCGTAAGACGAATGCAAATTAATATGGACACTATATTTAGACGAATTAGTCAGTGTTGTTTTTAAACAATTTAATGTTATATGATTTTTGTTTAGTTGTTTCACACTTTGTCCCTAGCGGGGTAGTTAGAGAGAGATCAACTTCTTAATTTTCTCCTCCACTATCACCAACTCCTTCGTTAAGTCTAGTCCTGCTTATTAATTGAAGTTACTTATGAATATAAAATTATATAGAACTTACAAGTAAAGAAAATACCTAAAAAAAGAATATATAATTTATGTCACAGATATAAAACCTTTACTAAAATCATAAATGCAGTTTATTTCATGGAAAATAAGTGCGTCCAAATAGTATTTAAAAATAAACCAGTCGTGTAATGTTGTAGACGCTCAAACGAACATTATTAAGGGAGACTATTACATATATAAACCACATTACATACATATGTTTATTATATATATATTTAGTTATTTAAGTTATTCCATCACTATGCTAAAATTTAATTTTAAGATTCTAGGCTACTTCCCGCTGGGTCCGCTTTAATAAAGACTTTCATTAAGCTTAGGTCGTCTTTACAGGTCGACACCTTTATTATATTACACATCGCAGGGAATTTATGAAAGGAGCACCCTTTTGCGAAATATTAAGAATATGTTATAAGGAAATGTAATTTATTGTTATTGTTTATTTTAAATAACTTATTTCAATTTTCTAAACAATGTAAGTTTTTGCGCAGGGGGCACAAGCTTGTATACGCGACAAGTTGATGAGAAAATATAATGCTTATTTATTTCATTTTTTCGCTCTGGTGTCGAGAAAATCAGTGAATCCGTATCCGAGATTAGTGTGCACAAACATACATACAAAAATCGTTTTTTTGTGGGTTCTATTACATGGGATAAATGTCCTCAATAATATATTTAATAGAATTTCCCTAATATCTTCCATACAAAAACACTATCAGTTACAATTTTATTATATGTGTACGTAAAACTATTTTTAGATAAAAGAATATAAAGGTTAAAAAGAACAGAACATATAAGCCAGTACAATTGTAGTTACATTTGACTTACAAAAATCCACCGAGCCGTAGACAATAAAAATCCTAGTACGAAATATTCTACGAAACGGCCAACTATTATATAGATTGTACTGCATAAGTGCTTTTATCTCTTGCATTTGGTTTAAAATATTAGAAATATTATATTACTAGTTTTCGCAATATGAAAATTGGTTTTGTGGTTTTTGCTATTACAGTTCAATATTTTTTTTGTTTCACAGCTTTTCAGCTATTAGCAGGTCTGGGAACCTAGTGTTAGACACTATGTTCCCATTAATATACTTCCGTTTCCCATTTTCCGCCGAATTCATGAGGCATTGCGTGTAGAGTGGCGGTACTCAACGCCGCGCTTTGTACGTAACCAGAGCGGGGAAATGAATTTTTAAATATTAATTTTATAATAAAGCTGGAATCGAACCGAAAACCGTCGCGTTTACAAAAGCACGGTTCAAACTCATCAATGACATAATAACTATTGAAATTAACCCCATACGGTGAGACATCTCGCTGAAAACGCCATAATTATGGTTTCCATCCCTTCGTGAGAAACTGACAAGCTATTTGCGGCGTTTAGTTCCGCCACTCGATACTTGTACAAGATATCTTGAAAATTGTGTGTACCTAAGACTTTCAACCATGAAAATACCTGCGTGAAAATATATTTTTTTCATTCCTCCGAATGGGAAACGAGCCAAAAATCCATCTGGTTTATAGACACACCCTGTGCCGCTTTGCCACGACGAATTTAACACATCATATCTAAAATATTTCAGTAAATTATTTTATTATAAACAAAAGCATTTTAATTTTAAATGTAAAAGAAAGTAACTTTACAGAATTGAACAATTTATATACAGTTGGTAAGCTACGGCGTGTTATTTGTAGTACAATATTTGTTTAAGATCCAAAGCTCTGTTATTCTTCTTGCTAACGTCTTGATTCCCTAATATTCTCGACTTTGATATTATTGTTGATACAATTTAAGAAAAACAAAGTCTGGGATCTTACAGATTTCTGATTTTGCAATTATTATTTTAGTTATATTTTTATGGTTTGATTTCTACTCGAGGAACTTTTCATTATTTTTGTTTCTTCGCTCTGGTATCGAGTCAAATCACGGCGTTTAGCTTCGCCATTCAACACGCAATGCTTCCATAATTCGTCGGAAAATGTGAAGCGAAATGTCTTAATGCTAATCTTTGTCTGCCTACTCTAAAGGTGAAAAAAATAGAATAATGTTAAAAATAATCTAAAAGTAATTATTATACAAATAGTAATAGTTATTAAAAGTAATAAAAAACATACGTATGTATATCTGAATGTTATAATATTAAATAAACATACAATAAATAAAATTTAAGTGAAAAACATTTTTTTAGAAACACCAAATACTCCACAGCTAATGTTCCGGAGATTTTTTCAATCGACTCATTTTGCGTTTAATACGTTCAGTATAAGCGGCTACTATGTTAGAAAGTAGAGGCAAGATGGAGGACCTCTCATCATCCTTCACCCCTACTTCTGCGCACATTTCTGCCCTACTCTTCTTCACTTTAGGCATCGCCGCCTCAGAAGTCATCACTGATGCTGTATATAAATATCCATTCCATTCTAAATATTCTTTAACCAGTTCGTTTATTAACAATACTTCGTCTGACGGTGGTGGTACACCAGAATTTTTGAATCCAGAGTTGAGGGAGTCTTGTTTATCTTGGAGCGCTTCAGTTATTTTTGAGCGCATCTGTGAATTAAAATAAATCAAATCGGCTTCACGCTATATCCCGCACACAGCAGGGTAGGTAGAGGGAATATAGTGTTAAGGCACTCCGTTCCCAACTTTTCGCCGAATTTTGGAGGCGTTTAGGCGCACCACCGATTTATGCTTTTTCTCGTATTCTCTCCGTCCTCTATTTTTCTCAAGACAATGCGTGGCGGAATTTAATCAACAAGTCATTCCATAGATTCGATTGAACCAATAACAAACATATGATTGTGGAATTTCTTAAATTCAAATATAAAGTTTTCCAGAACACTTAGCAATGAAAAAGAGAGCGCAATAACTTCAGCGGGATTTACTCATGTATTTAATGAGACAAAACGTTGAATAAGCAAACTCGGCCACAAATTAAACTTTACATTATTAATTTTCAAAAATTTTCTTTGTTTTCAACTAAGATTAAAGTATTATTTTCTAGAACAATACACTTGTGTTAAAAGAAATAAAATTAAATATATAAATATATGTTTTAAGTTGAGTAAATTTCTTATTAGGTATAACAAAAATAAATAGGTATAACATGTCCTAATTATGTAGTTTTTATATAGCTTCACGCTGTATCCTTCACAATGCAGGGTAGGCAGACGTAACCTAGTGTTAAGATACACCGTTCCTATTAAGGCACTTCTCTTTCCCACTTTTCGCTGAATTCTTTTCTTTGCCGCCAGAGCGGTAAAATGAACATATTAAATATTTTATTTGCTCGAGTAGGAATTGAACCTAGAACCAGCCGCGTTTGCTTTTCGACACGACTGGCCTCATAATATATTATCTTTTCCATGGTTACAACAGCAATATTGTTAAAAGTACATGTTGTTTAATATAAATATTCTTTAAAAGCTCAACAAAGCGAAATCAATTAATTCGCTTGGCTTAAAAAAGAATTTCGTGAAAAGAATTAAGCACCTCCGCCTGAAATTTACACAGATGACCGCTCTTCCTCAAAAGATTTTTTATGGCGTCCAAAAGCTCTTTTTCCGATATCGTTTGGTTTTCGCTCATTTCGTTGTAAATTTAATTATTTCCAAAAGAACTGGCTTCTGTAATGAAGTATCAAATAAACGATATTATCGGATCTGGAGTCCTCTTTGAAGCCTCCTATGTCTTCGAGTTTAATCTTTTCAAATGAAATGGTGTTACGAAAATATATTGCAAATTTAAGGCCAATGACAGGCGTGTGACACTGTGTTTTTAATTACTTTTCCGCCAGTTTTTTACTACCTTTGAAGGAATCATTTATAATCTGTTCATTTCAATAAATAAATTTTCCTTACGGAAAAATAAAATATTACACATTTTCTTGGGTTGAATTAAAATATCTTTTTTTTAGGGTTCCGTACCTTATAAGGATCACTTTGTTGTCCGTCTGTCCGTGTGTCAAGAGCATTTATCTCGAGATTGCGTGGACGTATCAATCTGAAATGAATGTCAAATATCTTCAATATTTGATTCTACGGTCCGTTGAAGCATAGAAAAAAATCAAAACTTCAAAGTCATGGCAATCTAAAGATACGAGCGTTATATGCAACGTTGGTGGTAGTGGACCTACAGTTATGAAATTTGGCACGAAGTGTACAATAGAAATAAAGGAAAAAAATCGAAAAATGAAAATTAATGTAAATTAAATATATTTCATAGAAAAAAATCATTATAAACTTATATTTGTAGTTCATTTCATACAAAATGAGCGCATACGCTCGCAAACTTAAGTTTGTCGACTTTTTTCAATAAAATAGAAACAAACTTTTAAAAATCATAATCTTATTATACATCATTCTTTCAATAAAACAGTTTTCTAAGCCTATACTTTTCAGAATAGTACTTCTAAGCCCATACTTTTTAGAACCTAAATACAAAAGTCTATTAAATATACCTTATAAACATCAGAAAGAACCTTTCAAAGCCTATTTTTATAATATTGTTATAGTAAGAAACTTCCATCGGAGCATAATAAAGCTACTTGTGTAATTGGCTTAAAATAAAAACACGGCTACAAAGGCCAATCATCTTTAAGTGATACGACGAAGCAATCGAGGAACCATTTTATATCAGAGACACGAAACTGTTCGTGTAACGGACTGAACATAGGCCGCTGTCATAATGGTATAGTTTTAAAATTTGGAGATAAAAAATTGGTAACATTTAACGTTTTCTTTTCCTTTAGCTTTTTTTAGCTTTCCGTTGAATTCCTCATATAACAGGGTCAGGCAACCAATTTTCCGTAAAAACATTGCGTGTTGAATGGCGAAACTCAACGCCGCGCTTTGTTTTGTTGTTAGAGCGAGAAAATGAAAATATTAAATAATAATTTTACCACAGCGGGCATCGAGACACGCTGTGTCGCTGCGCCACGACACCTCATTAAAATTAAATAAATAATTCAAATATTTTCCAAATACTGTAACTTAGAGCCATCATATGCAGTAAGTTACTTTTTATCTGCCTTACTATCATAATTCATTGAAATAAAAAAAAATAATTACTTTTTATTTTTGTTTTGTTTTTTTTTTAAATAGAATAAATTTACAAAACTATATTTATTTAAAAAGAAAACATTTTTTTGGCATATTCAACTTGACCATTGTGGTCGTAGCCTCCTGCGTCACAGACAATATTTCAAAATCAAATGACTCCCTCCGCGGCGCCAGAAATGACTAACATCGTGCTGCCACCGACAACACCGGAGCTATTCTAAACTATATTGGAAGGGAATTTGGCTTGGCTTTTTGTATTAGATTTTTTTACATACTGTTTAATAATCTTTTTAAAAACAAAAATATGTGCAAATAAGTTTAAAAAATAAAATAAAAATGCATTATCATTTGGAGCAAGTATTTTCTTGTTAGATGCGTAATTGAATGCGACAGATTTTTGTTCACCACAAAATGTGAAAAATAATAGATAAAAATAGCTTTTTTTAAACTGTTGTTTGACGTTTACTAAACGAATAAATTATTTATTATCTGTAGTCCTGTTCCAAATTAAACAATGCATTCACTAATAGCGAGGCCGATGGGATGTCACTCAAAAGGGCAGCCAGAAAAATTCTAACTGAAAAGTTTGCCGTAGAGATGAGAGTTCGTCAGCTGCCTGCGTGTCTATTTGGACAGTTCGAGCACCACTTAGTTGGATTTTGAATTTTTCCATCGTTATTAACCCTTTTTCAACGGACTTTAATTTAAAGGCAATAATGAGGCTGAACTATATTTATTGCTCTTTTCAATAAAATTAAATTTTGTTCCTAATAATTGAGATATAATATAAAAAATATATTATAGAAACAAATAATGAACTACAGTAAAAAGTAAATTGCTAGTAAAAAAAAGTAATTAGTAAATTAAATTGTTAAAATTTAATGTCTGAAACATTTCGGTATGTTGTAATATAAATGAAATTAAAATTTAATAGTTTTATTCATCTTTATTCGGTTAAGTGGATTTTATTAATATACCTTTATTTCTTTAAAAAGTCTCCTTTTAACTGCATTCCAAATATAGTGATTTATTTATTTACTCATTCTGCAAGAATATTTTATAGCACAATAATGGTTACTGTAAACCAGGTGTAATATATTATTGAAGTCAATTTGGGAGCTTCCTTCAAAGAACATTAGAGCTGCAGTTAGTAACAAATGTTGCGGGTATTAACGTGCAGGCTACAACTGTCCCAGACTTACAAGAGGTTTTGACCTAACGATACGATGAACTTAAAACTTTTTAAGATAAATAATATTTTTAGATATTGTATTATTTCATACTAGTACATTACTTATAACTTATCACCAGATTTGATTATGGTGATGAAAACTAAAACCAAAGATCTAAATAAGTAATTAACTAACTTAGTTTTTTCTTACTAACTTTTACTCAAGGGGGTAATCTTTACCTGCGTAGTCAAATGAAAAAACGATAAAAAAGGTATATATGGTACTTCACACATTCTAAGGGCCCACAGTTGGATAACATGAAACGATTGAGATTCAATATAGCCTGTCCTAATAAGTGCATTGTCCAAATGTCTTTACTAAAATGTATGTACCAACTACAAGCTTATAAAAGAAGTTTGTACAACGCCACCTATATTTAAATTTGCGAATTCTAACGCAGCTTCGCTTTACCGTTTCGAGCACTCTTGTAAATTATATAAATTAATTTTTAACAAAAACAAAAACCGACTTCTAACAACGAACTAAAAAGTGAAAAATAATAATACAAAGATTTTATAATTTTGAAGTCGGTGCCAAGTAAAACAAACAGGCTTAGTAATTAGATATTGTAGTAAAGGTGTTGTAGCATTAGCTTTTTCCATACAAACTTTCAACCCTTATTTCACCCCTTTAGTGTTAAAATTTTTCAAAATCCCTTCTTAGTGGATGTCCAGATTACGAAAGTAAACATCTGTCCAAATTCCACGTTTCTACCATCAGCGGTTATAGCTGTGCGTGCGTCTTACCTCAGTCAGTGAGGACAAGTCTTTTATATATATAGATAATATGTAAATACGTAAGAAAATACATAAATCTTAAGAATTAAGTCTAATAAGAAAGAACGAAGAAATATTGACTTTTCCCGTAGTAAGTCGTATCTGTTATCGTAAGCTGTCAAGTTGGTTTACTGCATTGGACAAATTATGTTCTTCGAGTGTGACCGATCTCAAGGATCGCGCGAGGTTCCCCACAGTTGTTCCATTGATCCGGCCTTTGTAGGAGACTGGCGCTTAATCAGGAGATACGGAGTGGGATTGCTTTTGTGGGTTAATTTAATTGATGTATTATGTTCTTATGCATTTAGATTCTTTTTTAAGTTTTACCCTGTAGTCCTGTGGTGTCAGAGGCATAAGCGCGCGAATCTAAACGTTGGGGGTTCGATTTCCATTCGAGAAAGTTAAATATTCAATATATCCCGTCCAATTGAGTTTCGCCATTCAACATGTAATTCCTCCAAAATTCAGCGGAAAGTGCAGAACGGAAGTGTCTTAATGAGGAAGAAGTGTAACGCAAAGTAACACTATGTTCCCAAGTTCCCCTTGCCTACTCTGCTACATGGGGAATTATTTATATTAATATTGACGTTGTTCAAGCTAAAAAAAATAATCCTACTATAAATTAATAGCTGCTTCGTCTGATAGATAAAACGACTTAAAGTTTTTGTGAAAAAAATATAACAATATAATGTATAGAGTATAATGTATACAAATACATTGAAGGACCTTATTATTCACTACACACGTGACTAGGCATCAGTGAAAGGAATCCAAATTATTAGTATTGTTGAAAGTTGGCAAGTCTACCAGCTCTTTAGACTGAGTCATGCTGAAATGTTGTAGATATGGCTGTAAAAGGAAATCTTACAATGAATATTTTCTATTATGATATTAAGATTTATTAAAATGCTGGGACCGTCGTGGCGCAGTGGGGATTAGTGTGTGACTATAGTCGCGACGGTTTAGGGTTCGATTTCCACACGTGAGAGTGAAGTATTTAATAATTTCATTTCTTCGATTTCTTTTCTAAGTAGGAAAAACTATATTATAGTTCACTTTATTTAAAGTAATGTAGCTTATTTTTTAATGAAAAAAAATCTTTTTTCCAGCTTTAAGCAGGACCGAGAGAATGTAGTGTCAAGACACTTTGTTCTCCATCTATTATCGAAATCGAGTTATTGCGTAAAGAGAGATGAAATTCAAACAGTTTACTGTAAAGTACATATAAATAAATAAAAGATTACCCACAAAAATAATACTAGTATCCGCCTCATAGGTGTATGTATGAAAAGTTTTGTTTGTTGATTGTTCAGGTGAAAAACAAAGGACCAAAGACAAGAAAGACTTAACGTAAACAGTTTATATAAACTAATTTACTATAGCTGCTCGAACACTTTGGACGTTCGATATTAATGTATTTAACATTTTTTATATATAGGTTGTTAATGTGATAATAGTTAAAAAAATAGGTAACCATTTTTTATATTGTAAATAAAATATTAAATGTACTGCTTTACAAAAATACCAAAATATGCTTAATTTCTGAAGTGCTACAGTGCTTCATTTGTTAAAAAAAAACAACTACTCTCCCAGCGAGGATCGAATCCACAACCACCTTGTTTAGGCGCTGACTCACAACGCCACAAAGGTTTTAATAAGATATAATAAGGTTCTCCTTTCCTAAGTCGCAACAAACTATATCTTACTTACTATTAGTTGATTGCTTATATACATACAATTCTCTTCAATCGTAAGTCAGTCAAGTAAGGTATGAGTACGAGTACTCTCGACTGAATCAGTCAGTGATGTGTGGACCTTCGGAGTGGAAGGTCGGTTAGTTCTGTATTATCTAAGTGAGTGAAATGAATGAGTGTTTCGCGTGATTGTGATTTATTTCAGTGTTATTGAGTTTTTGAGGCAATTTCTTTTGTAAGTTTTGTTTTGTTGTTAAATATTCTACTGCTTTTCGTTATATGGATATATTTGTATATTTTGGCATTGTTTTTTATTAGATTTTATTTATATAAGTACTTAAAACACAAGCGCGTGTAAACACGACAGGTTGTGGGTTTGACTTCCATTCGAGGAAATGAAATGTGTCGAGGCAAAGTGCGGCGTTAAGTGCCGCCACTCAACACACAATGCATCTAGAACTCAGCGGAAAGTGGGGAGCGGAGTGTCTTTACACTAGACTCCCTCTGTCTAAAAAGCATGAAGATGAAAAAAAAATAGTTTGTAATGTATAGTTATATTTAAATTGTTTTCTACGATCTTTGATGTTTGCGATGTTACATACAGTCTAGATGACCCTGCATACGTCTTAAAATTATCTTTAAAATTTGTACCTTATATCGTTGGCTTCACTGTTAGTGTATAAATAGTTCTGAATATATGAATATATGCATTAGATCTGCTCTAAAATTTCGAATTCGCAATCAAAATGTCGTTTTGTATATAAAATGATAGCAGTTTCGAGTTTATATTTTGGAGACTAAATTTCAGGGAATAACTTTTCAAACTTTAGTTGAAATATGTTGCACAAACTGCTTGAAACTTTGGCGAAGCTTTTCAAGTATTAAGTGGAGACCGTTGATGAGCACTGCATTTTTTACACGGGGAACTTTACTAATANGGATATATTTGTATATTTTTGCATTGTTTTTTATTAGATTTTATTTATATAAGTACTTAAAACACAAGCGCGTGTAAACACGACAGGTTGTGGGTTCGATTTCCATTCGAGGAAATGAAATGTGTCGAGGCAAGGTGCGGCGTTAAGTTCCGCCTCACACGCAATGCCGATAGAATTCAGCGGAATGTGGGGAGCGGAGTGTCTTTATACTAGACCTTCTCTGCCTACCGCGTCAAGATAAAAAATAATTTGTAACGTATAGTTAATATTTATTTTTAAAAATTCTACGATCTTTGATGTTTGCGATGTTACATACAAAGCCTAGATAACCCTTCATAGAACTAGTAAGAATTCTTTTTTTAACTAGCTCTTAAAATTTGTACCTTATATCGTTGGCTTCACTGTTAGTGTATAAATAGTTCTGAATATATGAATATATGCATTAGATCTGCTCTAAAATTTCGAATTCGCAATCAAAATGTCGTTTTGTATATAAAATGATAGCAGTTTCGAGTTTATATTTTGGAGACTAAATTTCAGGGAATAACTTTTCAAACTTTAGTTGAAATATGTTGCACAAACTGCTTGAAACTTTGGCGAAGCTTTTCAAGTATTAAGTGGAGACCGTTGATGAGCACTGCATTTTTTACACGGGGAACTTTACTAATATGATTTAATTAATATTATCATAATATTTAGAGTTTGACCAGTTTACCACTGCAAAGCCTAGAAGGCCTAAGGTTCCATTTCCAAACATGATAATTGCAGGATATAACGTGAATCATTTTCTTCATCAGCTTCACGCTATATCCCGCATATAGCAGGGTAGGCAAAGTGAACCTAGTGGAAATACCCTCCGTATCCTATACGTTGTATACACTTTGTGTGAAGAAATTAAAATATTAATTCGTTCCCTCGAGTGGGGGTAACTTATTTAGTAGTGTTGGACTGTTGGTTGTTTTGTGGGTTCGTCGCGCACAACACTTATAAAATTAATTGTTTAATTGTAATGTTTTTTGTATTCTTATTATTTTAGACAGTAGCGGCACAGTAGTACAATGTCAATGATTAAAAATAATTTAATTTCGTAATTTTCTTTAATACATGTATAATGTCTCGAAGATTAGACAGAGAAAGTGGTATTTAAAGTAAAGTCAAGTCATGAAGATGATGCATGAAGCTAAAAAATGCTTTAAATGGATATATAATTTGGTTTATAAAGATAACACGGTAGATACTTGCAACTACGTGTTATCTTTGCCTTCAGACGAAAATAAAATAATTTCAAATGATTCTTATGTGCTATTTCCTAATAAACACGTGCAATCTTCTAGTTTCACTAAACGTAGCCCCGTTGGTGCGTAGTATTTACAACGGTCGGATAACATAGATTAATGTTTATTGAACTGAAACAAAAGGTTGACCGAAAAATCCGTCTATAAATTGTTGCAATAAATTTAGGTGCACTGCCACCAACAAAATTCACTGCCAACAGGAGATTTCTGATCTAGTTTTATGTTGTTTTTTTTGTAATATCTTGTATAACAAAAGAATTGTTATATTTATACGTACTTTTGTTGTAAAAAAGAAGGTGATAAATTATTCCTTAGTTCATTTTAGACTAGCGGCACGCTCGCGGCTTCGCCCGCTATAAATACACGATTTTTTACTTACTAATATGAATTACTTTTGTGTTCTAATAACAAAAAAACTAAAGTTTTAGATAATTTAATGCAACAGTTATTTATTTTGCAAATTTGTCGAATCAAATATTTTATTTTGATACAACTTTTTGATTCATGAACCGATTTAAATAAAGCAAGCTAAATGTTAAGGATAGAATGCCAAAATACAATAGTGAGAACTGCACTTAAACCGATTTAGTGAATTCTGAGTACTAGATTTTCTCATATCGTTCATGTACAGGCACTGATCAGTTACAATTTTTTTATACGTTCCTTGTAGATTTGTCTTATTAAGTTTCAAGATTTGTAAATATCATTAATTTCACAGTTGTTGTTTTCCCTTAGTGGGAGCCAACCTGGAACCGTTACGGTCATAGTCAAGCTGTTTTACAGCACCACGACCTCCTTCTGACAAATGATTTAAATCAAGTAAATTTCCCCAGTCTTGTTATAACGTAACCCAACGCTGCTGCGTTGAGAAAGAAGACTAGAGTGTTTTTCTTTTTTTACTTACTCGAAATTTCGTGTTAACATAAAAAAACCGAGATCGACAATGATAACTCAATAGTGTTGTGATATCTTACTATATTTTACAAGTATTTATAAAAATAGAAATGAACTAAAACAAATTCCACGTATCGGTCTAATTACTGAAGTTTATTTTGGAACTGCATTCACTTGCGGCGTGCCGCTAAACGCTTTACCTTCTGAATATACTGATATATACATATATTATAGACACATATCCTATCCTATATCTTATAAAACAAAGTCGCTTTTCGTGTCTGTCTGAACTTTCTAACTCTTCTTCTTCTAAACCACCCAACGGATTTTTATGCGGTTTTCACCATTAGGTCGAGTATTTCTCAGGGAAGGTTTATATATAGTTTATTATTTGTACATTCTTATGTAAATTAACATAAATACGATAAATGTGTCTAAAGTCCTACCCGTTGAGACACTTTCGCGCATGCGCTGCTTTAATGGTAAGTACTACATGAAAATAATGTACTGGAGTATTGTTCCTCTTAATAAGATCTACAAAAAAGTCCGCGAGAGCATATTTTTATCTTTTAAGGATAACGTGTAGTGATCATATTTCTGTCTAAAAATAGTAATTTCAATATATTTTTTATTGTGAGGGATATTTTTCCATAATGGTATTAATCCTTATCCTTTAAAATACTTTATTAATTTTCTACGTTAAACGAAGATAAAATTTGCTTTTTACACTATTTCGAAATTGCGAATAGTTTTAGAGAAAAACGCATTTAATTGTTGACACATCACGCCGTTGACTCATCAGCTGTGCCGACTCAAGTTTTACTTATCCCTTACTCTCAGCATATAAATAAGTATATTAGTTACGTTGGCCATTTAATGTAGATCAAAACTGTCTTTTACTGTTTTTTCATTTTAATAAGTACTTTAGAAGTTGTTACAATATCAAAACATCCTTGCTGCGAAACGCGCCCCGCGACGTTTTGCTTATACAAGCGCGTCATGAGCAGTCATCGGTGGTTCAGTGGTAGAATGCTCGCCTGCCACGCGGGCGGCCCGGGTTCGATTCCCGGCCAATGCATTCTATTTAATTTTCCTCACAGGCAGCCACGTAGTGCTTGCTTTTCATCAGGGACAGAATACCCTCTTCAGCATTAACCACAAGCTCGAAAAAAAAACCCCCCCGCTATAGAGGCATAGCAACGAAGATTTAGATGCGTTTGCACGTATTGGATAATTGGAGTTGAATGTATTATTTCAGCGCGATATATTTGGTTTCATATTTTTTGTAGTAGTTATTAGTAGGTAGGCTTTTGTTTATAATTTCTTCCGTTTAAAAATAGTCATTTAACTATCTAAAAATAGTCATTTAAATATATTTTAATAAGTACTTGAAAAGATTAGTAGCACAGATTTAAAATTACGATACCTACTAAAAAATCCTTGCCGAGTAAAACAATTGGAAAATCCTTATTGAAACTACGAAAATGCGGAAAATGCATTAGAGTTTAATTAATTTTCACATTATCTTAAGTGCTTTGCAAACATACATTATATGAATAATCCAGTAGTAAAAGCGGGCGAAGCCGCAAGGGGGTTGCTAGTACTACTATATACATATATACTACTAGAGGCAGTCGTAGTGCAGCAGCACAAGTGTGTGACTGTAACGCGACGGTGGTGGGTTCGATTCCCACTCGAGGAAATAAAATATTTTTTTTTTAGATTCCCTTAGTTTAGCCTGCTACGCCGAAAAAACGTGCGTTGCCAAACAATTCGGCAGAAAGTGGAGAATTACTCCTGTTCTCCGTTTTTTTTAATGGGACCGGAGTGTCTAGATTCCCAGATTTCCTCCGTCTACTCTGCTGTGTGTGGGATAAAATGTGGAAGCTAAAAAATATATATTTCAATTCGTTTCTTCGTTGTGTGTTACTACGTCAAGCGACAAGGTGACGCGTAATTTATAACACAAGAATTAAATGTTATTTAAGTCAAATTTTTCGTTTTCATACTTATATTTAAGATTTGTTAGGCTTGTTTCTTTGATAAGAATTCAAAAGAAAAAAAATTGTTTAGACTTTTCTCGATTCGCGTTCGCCTCGCTTAGTAACGAACCATTAATACATTTCCACTTTCAACGGTGAAATGGGAAATGACTTTCACCGTTTCAAGCATAATATTACACAAATCCTTTTTAAATTGCCAAATCCACGCAACGAGAGCACAATACAAATGTTAATTTATCGTTTTTACAAGTAATCCTACTCACGAACCGACCGGCCTCCATTTTTCTTATTCGTCAAATGTCGAATGAGTTTTTTTTTCTCCTAAATTCGGAGAATTCAGTGCGAAGCAATTTCGCCTGAAGCCATTACAAGGAACGCTCTAACAAAAATACAGCGACAAAAAGCAAATTTGATAAAGTTATTGCGGTGTGTTTTAGGTACGTTTTTATTAGATTCAAACATGACTGAAATTTTTGATTGCTACTTAGTGCTGGTGTTCACGCGGAAAGGTTGACTGGGTTGGAAATAATTGTGGGTGGCATAAGTTGATGTTTTTTTGTTTCGCACTGTATTCCGTATATACAGTACAATAGCAGAGTAGGACAAGGGAACATATATGAGGGAAAAATATATGAGGTTAAGGTTAGTTAGACTGACCATATATGTTTAAACCTTACGCTGATTTTTTCTGAACAATTCTTTAGTGATTTTTTTTGTTTCACGTTGTATTTCACACATGTTCGGTTTCTAGTGTTAAGACCACTTTCCGCCAAATTCTGGAGGCAATGCGTATTGAGTGGCGGAGCTCAACGCCGTTCTTTGGTTCGTTACAAAAGCCAGGAAGTGAGAATAATAAATATCCAATTTCCTCGAATGGGTATCAAACCCATAAGGTGTCACGTCTATGATCGCACGCCATGTTTAGTTATATAGTAATCTCCTTAAGATACTAGAGGTTTTTTAATTTAACAGATCTATTGTCTCTAAGTATTTCTGTTCACGTTTATGTTTACAAAAGCAAAAAATACACAATAAGGAAAAAAAATATTTCTCAGAAAAACACATTTTTCTACAACTTATTATTATAAAAAAACCTAGAACATTTTTATTGTGACAGACATTATAAAAAATGAACAAGCTAGTCCTAGACTTAAAGTAGATGACATTTTATTATACGCGGTAAGTAAGGAGATAGCTATTTAAAGTTCATTCGTGTTCATTTAAGCCGATAGTGCTGGTCCTATTGTTTTATGTGGCAAGGTAATATGAGGACCGCAATGAGGTCGACTTATTAAAACTTAATAAAATAAAAAAAGCACTCAGCAGGGTAGGCAGAGGGAACCTACTGTTAAGACACTACGTTCCCAATTTTCCACTCAATTTTCCGAGGCATTGCGCGTTGAGTGGCGTAACTCAACGCCAAGCTTATGCCTTGGTGCCAGAGCGAAGAAATGAAAATATATATTTATATAAATATTTCACTTCCTTGAATAGAGATCGAATCCCACAACCGTTGCGTTAATAACGAATGTTGCATAATTCCGCTTGGCATTTGCCCCGGGCTTTTTGTTACGACAAATGCTAATTTCAAATATGGCTATTATATTCTATAGATAGACTATGATTATATATACAGTAATGCCATTACTAGATACGATTGTTGGCGTTTAGGATTACATATAAATGATTAGTTATTATTATATTTAAGTTTATCAGTGATTTCCTTGCCCTGGCAGATACAGGGCGGCGTTAAGTTCCGCTGCTTAAAACACAATGTTTGTCCGTCTAACCGGCTAGGTGTAAAAAGTGTGAACATGTAAAAATCATTCTTAATTGAGAAAAAGTAGGCTTAATATAATTTTAAAATTTATGTTCAATTTCATTTTCGTTTCCGCCATATAGCTAAAAAAAGCCAAACTAAATCCGACATTAAAAAATGAAAATATTTCAAATAACTCCTTTAAAGAACTATGAAGAAACTTTTGTTCACAACTCAATTATGAGACTTTGTACACTATGCAGCCGAGGTTTTCCGATTACACACGAAGTTGGCTCCGTGCATTTTACCCGCAGTTTGCGTAGAGCCGCCGTAGAGGGTGGACGTGCCGGCCGTAGCTATATAATTACGTCTGTGAATGTGAAATGAACGTGTATTTATTTTGTGAACAAATTGTTTTCGAAAATATATGTTCGTATGTGTGTTCTTGAAGGCATTATTGGATTATATTTCAGGTTAGTATACTTTAGAAGTTGTGTTAATTTAATTGATATTTATATAAAAGAATTTTTAAAGTTTTGAAGTTACATGATTTTCACAAAATTCAAATAAGAAGTAAAGCAGTTGTAAAAAAGTGGTCAACGTATTTTTTTACACAAACATTTCGGAATGAGAAACTTATTGAGGGAAATTATAGATTAATAAGTCAGTTTTTCAGTGTAACATAAAAATAACATAAGTTTTATAATTGATTGCCTTATTCAGATAAATATATATATAAAAACATAATTTAATTCTTCAATTACGTACCAATTCATTATCCTACCATTACGTCTTGTATAATTTTATATTTCATTCGAGCTGTAAGCAACTGGGTGACCTATATTATTATTTTTTATTTGCGTGTGTTTTTTATATACCTAAGTTGTTTCGTGAGTATTATTTGACGAACGTTGTGTACTATTTTTATATTTTATAATAATATGAAAAATATATTTCTTCTTTATAAAATTTTTTCGTGCCTAAGCTTTATAATATTTTTTTCCACTCATAATAATAATTATTTTTTAGTATATAAATTATATTCTACAATTTTATCTTGTTTTAAAGTGTGGAAATCGTATATGTACTATATTATATAATTGCCTTCACGCTATTAATCAACAGAAGTTTTAAATATTGTAATTGTATTTCTTATGCAGTGCCCATGTTCTCCACTTTCTACAGTATGTTTTGGAACCCAATATAGTAACACTGTACGCTTAATCCTCTTCTATATATATTTTAATTTAAGTTATTCTGTAATGTAAATACAGTCTTTTAATATTTTAATGATTTAATAATTAATAATATTAAATTTGGTTTCAAGTTTAGTATTATTTATATTTTTATATAAATTTATGCGATGGTTGTATAAATTAGTAAAACTTATTATGATCTTTGTAGAGGATTCCACATATCAGGATAGGCAGAGGGATGCTCAGTTTCACATTTTCCCTCTAATTTTCTTGTGTACCAGACGGGGAAAACAAAATAATTTACATAATTTAGTATCATTCCCCCATCATTTAAAGTGTGGGAATCGAACCCACATCCATCGCGTTTATAGTATGACTATCCCGTATCCCGTATACAGCAGGGTATGGGGAGGGCATAGGGATAGGGAACCTAATGTTAAATCACTCCGTTCTCCACATTCCACTGAATTTTTCTAGGCGTTGCGTGTTGAGTGGCGGCATATAACGCCGAGTTTTTTTGCCGTGGTAAAATAATAATTCATACCCTCTGCTGGGGATCGAACCCACAACTGTCACGTTACGGTCACACCCTTATGCTATGGACCTCGACGGCCTCTATTCTACATTAAATCACCCCAGCCCAAGGGACGTTCTGTGAGATATTCTAATTGGTTGAATTTAGAAAAATCTTCTATATTCATAGATTCTATTAAACATCCGCCTAATTAATTTGGATAGGTCTTCCCCTCGAGGCTTATTTTAATAAACGATAGTTTAACTGGCCTTTTAGGCCTGTGAGAAGGGTACGTTTTAGATTAACAGTTGATACTGATATAGACGTAGTATATAGTTACATTTTAATTAAGGTTTCCATACGTGAAACGATATTTATTTTTCCAAGATTTTAAACAAAATTATTAAGAAGTAAATTGAAATTTTAATATTAAATAAATATAACACCAAAACGTCTTTCTTGTGAATATTACAGTATAATAAAGATATTGTATATAGAGTATCGCTCAAACATCTTTGATGTTGTTTGTTTATCTCTTAGGCTTTCATTGATAAATCTGAATCAGAGTTCGATCTTGAGATGTTAATTTCATTCATAAATTATGTATCTATAAATGAAAACGGCATCTCAAGATCGATGTCAGACTTGAGAGTGATTTACAAATAGTTAGTATCGTGGTATAGGTACTCGTGTATTCATCTTTTAAAGCAAATATTCTGTAGTCATCACTTAATATTAAAATCTATTGAAATTCCGTGTAAAAATATTCCTTAAATTTAAACACATAACTATAGGAATTTCAAAAGAATTAAATTAGAACGTATTGGGACTCGAACCCATGTCCAAAAGCAGGTAAGTACTAATGATATCTAGTATAACTTTTTTTAAGATACACGTTTGTTTTCACATAGGAAAATGGAATGTAATTTTAAGACACTCCCTTTCTTACACACCGCGGTTGAAAACGATATCCCCCAAGCGGAATTGCAACCTACAGCCGCCATCAGCCTAGTAATAGTAGATATTAACTAAAAGTACTTTAGACTAACTAAAAATATTTAACAAACAAACCATTTACAAAAAGTTAAGTAAGTACGTACGTACGTATGCCACAATATATTTTGCATAAAAGTTGTCAAGACGTATGAATTACGCGCGATCGTAAATCACAATTTTTGTGTTTGAATCCTTAAGGCGACATGTGTTATCTTTACATGACTTATACATTACTCGTATACTCTGTTTGGCCCATTTGGTCCCAGGGCTCGTGACATGAGCTCCTGAGCTATTTTTTATATTTTTAAGAAGATTTTTATTTTATTATTATTGATGGTATACATTTCGTTCTATAGAATAATCTATTTGGTATTCAATTTACTAATCTAACCAAACTATTTGTTAGCACACATTTTGTTTGTGTGGACTTTAAAATGAAAAATGGGAAATTTGGGATGGCCGTCGTGACTGTAATGCGATTGTTGTGGATTCGATTCTTTCTCAGGGGAGTAAACTAATTATGAAAATTTAAATTCTTGGCTCTAGTAACAAGACGCATGCCTAGAATATTTGGCGGAAAATGCAGCACCGGAGTGTGTTAACACTAGGTTCCCTCTGCATACCCTGCTATATTCGGGGTAAAGTGTGATGCTGTTTCTACCTGTTTCAGCAGAAATTTTGTTTCCTGTTTCAAGAAAACATCTGTAATTTAACCCTACACTAATACTCCGTAAACTTTCTATGTCCAGTACTTTTATCTGTGTGCTGTTTGCCTGTCATTCTATATAGATATACTTTAAATCCCACAGAGTTCATTGCTTTCTTTTATTGGCTTAGTCTATCATAAATTATATTAATTACTACCATTGATTCTGAGTCATATGGTTTCCCTGTCATATTGAAAAGGTTAATGTGATAATTATAAATAATATTAAAGAAAAGAAAACGTTTTTTAAAAGCTTTTATTATTTGTTTATAATTTTACACCTTAATTTTAATAATTCCCGTTTTTATCACAGTACCAATNTTAAGGCGACATGTGTTATCTTTACATGACTTATACATTACTCGTATACTCTGTTTGGCCCATTTGGTCCCAGGGCTCGTGACATGAGCTCCTGAGCTATTTTTTATATTTTTAAGAAGATTTTTATTTTATTATTATTGATGGTATACATTTCGTTCTATAGAATAATCTATTTGGTATTCAATTTACTAATCTAACCAAACTATTTGTTAGCACACATTTTGTTTGTGTGGACTTTAAAATGAAAAATGGGAAATTTGGGATGGCCGTCGTGACTGTAATGCGATTGTTGTGGATTCGATTCTTTCTCAGGGGAGTAAACTAATTATGAAAATTTAAATTCTTGGCTCTGGTAACAAGACGCATGCCTTGAATATTTGGCGGAAAATGTAGCACCGGAGTATGTTAACGCGAGGTTCCCTCTGCATACCCTGCTACATTCGGGGTAAAGCGTGATGCTGTTTCTACCTGTTTCCGCAGAAATTGCTACACTACACTAACACTTCGTAAACTTTCTATGTCCAGTACTTTTATCCGTATGCTGTCTGTCTGTCATTCTATATATTATATACTTTAAATCCCACAGAGTTCATTGCTTTCTTTTATTGGCTTAGTCTATCATAAATTATATTAATTACTGCCATTTATTCTGAGTCATATGGTTTCCCTGTCATATTTTAAAAGTGAATGAGATTATTACAAATATTATTAAAAAAATAAACTTTTTTAAAAGCTTTTATTATTTGTTTATAATTTTACACCTTAATTAATAAACCTTCCCTTTATTATCACAGTACCAATTTGGTAAATAATAAAAGAGTGTTACATTTTGATAGCGTGAGCACAGGAAGGTGCTGAATGTTCTTAATTATACCATCTAATACATCATCATCATCGGTGAAAATAGTAAAAAAAGTGATCATCGCAGGATTTTTACACAAATTAGTTGCCAGTATTGTCTTGAATTAGTTAACTTAAATGCTAAGACAATCGTATAAGCTACCATTCTTTTAGATGAGAAACAACATCCAAAATTGAAAGAAAAGGAAATAGAATTTCTGAAGCCTATTATTTTGACCTTCCAATACAAGCAAACATTCCCGAGAACAAATTGAAAAAATATTAAGCCAGGATCTTTGATCTCGGTTTGATTTTGTTACATTAGGAATGCATATAACAAGTAATACAAGTATAATATTGCGAACGTAAGGTAAAATTTATGCTTAACTATATTTAATCTTTTTGTCTCTCGGTTATTATTATTTATATTTATAATCAGGCTGTTTTAGTATATATAGTATTGTGGGTTCGATTCCATTCGAGGATTGGAATCATTTGTGTCATTGGTGTCGAGTTCGCGTAGGAGACGAAAAAGAAGTGTTTTATTACTTGGTGCTCTCTGCCTTCTCATCTATATGCTAAAACCAAAAAAAATGTATTAAAAGTGATATCTTTGTTACATAAAAGATCTATAATTCGCCGTGTTAGAAAGTAGGCAAAAATTGCTTCATCCATTATTTAAATGTCCGTAACAAACTATAATCCTCAAAGTAGCTTCACGAAAATATGGCAACTTACCCTAAATCTAAAAGGGTCGGGGGTAAGCAGTTTTCGCCTTTAACCATTAAAGGGAAGCGGTTACAAAAAAAATAGCCGTGATTCGACAAAAAATAAATTTGATGATGGTTAAAAATTGTGTGAAACTGTTATATTAATAACGTGATTTTCACGTTTGTTTACTTTTGACGTAATAATATGGTGATAGTGAGTGATCAATTTTCATAAAAAATTAAAACTAGTTTTTAAGTTTATAATGTATGTAAGAGGATTTAAGATGAATATTTTTAAGACATTCCGTTCATTTAAGACATTTCTTTCCCCGCTTTCTTCCGAACTGTTGAGATATTGAATGTTAAATGTTAGAACTCAACGTCACGCTTTGAATCGTTACAACGAAGAATTGAAAATATTTCATATTTGATTCTGGGAGTGGGAATCGAACTCACGACCGTCGTCTATAGTTGCACACTTGTGCCCTTGCGACACGACGTCCTCAATACAATTTTAAATATAGTGGTTTAATAGAATAGCGTTTGATTATAAATGCGGTTGTGGATTCAGTTCCCAGTTGGAGCGGAATGATTATATTTAGTTCATTTTAATTTCCCCGGCGTAGACGTTTCTATACAAAGTATTGTAGACGAAGGGAGCAAGTTTCGCCTTTTAACATACTCGTACAATGTCTTAGAAATTCTTTAGCAAGTGGGGAAGTGAGCCTTTTAACACTATATTTCCTTTGTCTACCCTGTTCTGCGGGAAACCTGTGTTAAAACACTCCGTTTCTGACTGACGTGATTCTGTTTTTTCTTCGTAATAATACGAGCGTATACTATATATTATATGATATAAGTGTTATATTATGTTATATTATAATACTTATGTAAAACATAGAATAACCTGGGATAATATAGAAAATATTATACTAGTTTATTAGAAAAAAATATTAATGAAGTAATTTAATACTCACCTACTTACTCAAAAAGTAAATTAATATAATTAATTAATGACCTGAACATATGTAAGCCGTTGAAGGCTTACTCATATATGTATGAAGAGAAAAATGCTAGTGAATAGGATTACGGCGTACGAACACGCAACGCTGAGCGCACGTGCTCCCTTACCTAATAATAAACTTACCAAACGGTTACTATATTTTGTTAAACTTACTTGTTGTTTACCTTTATTTTCTGGAAAAAGTAGTAAGTAAGTACTAAAATATATGGAAAATAAAAATAACTAAATAAATAAATGAGCTAAACGCACACAGCAGGGTAGGCAGAGAGAATCTAGTGTTAAGACACTCCGTGTCCCACTTTCCTCCGAATTCTGGACGCATTGCGTGTTGAGTGGCGAAACTTAACGCTGCGGTTCGCCTCGACACCAGAGCGAAGAAATAAAAATATAGAATTATTATTACAGTTAGATAATTATTTTAAAATATTTAAAATAGCTTATTTTATCTTAACTCATGAGTGGTGGTGTTGCATCACAGCGTCTGTAACTTACAGATTCAGAGATGAAAGCTCAAATTCTGCCTCTGCAAAATCTTTTTCAATACAATATTTTTTATTAATTAAGTGTNATATGTAAGCCGTTGAAGGCTTACTCATATATGTATGAAGAGAAAAATGCTAGTGAATAGGATTACGGCGTACGAACACGCAACGCTGAGCGCACGTGCTCCCTTACCTAATAATAAACTTACCAAACGGTTACTATATTTTGTTAAACTTACTTGTTGTTTACCTATATTTTCTGGAAAAAGAAATACTAAGATATATAGAAAATAAAAATAACTAAATAAATAAATCAGCTAAACGCACACAGCAGGGTAGGCAGAGAGAATCTAGTGTTTAGACACTCCGTGTCCCACTTTCCTCCGAATTCTGGACGCATTGCGTGTTGAGTGGCGAAACTTAACGCTGTGGTTTGCCTCCACACCAAAGCGAAGAAATGAAAATATAGAATTATTATTAGAATTAGATAATTAATAGCTTATTTTATCTTAACTCATGAGTGGTGGCGCTGCATCACAGCTTTATTAATTAAGTGTGCATTTTTTAATTAAGTGTGAAGTTTCAAAACACAAAACATATAAAAAAGAAGAAGATTTTACAACGTCAATACAATATCTCAGGTACATATTTAACAATACTACAAATTACTTATAAATTATAAATAAGCATACATTCAAAAACCCCAATTTGTTTAATTAAATACATAATTTCAAAGTCAAAATTGATTAAATTTCATATAATATTGAATCCAAATAAATTTCCATACGTGTATTTTATAGCTGAAAATTTATAGCTCCATTTGCAGATGGCGTACGAGTACTGTGAAAAGTTATAATGTGAGTAAAAGTTGTTCATGTTTGTTTATAATGTGACAGTCGTCGACGTTAACGAAGATAGATGCTTACTCTATGATATATAAATTTAATTCAAAGCAAGCAACAGGATAGGTGGAAACTAGTGTTATATAAATAAGTTGTTACAAGCGTATAAGAATTTCGACGTAGCTTGATGAGAACGTATGGCTTAGTCGTCAAATCGCTTGGACAGTATCCAAGAGGCGCGGATTCAAATCCCGCTACGTTAAAATTTTTATACGTTTTCTAAATAAGTATTTTTCTTTGCTAAGTGTAAAATAACACTTTAGAAATATCAAAAATATAGATATTATTATGTATTTTCGTATTTATTGTTCGACTTAAAGTCACTCTCATGCAAAAATCTAATTAAACCCAAAAATATTTACCAATTTTGAGCCAGTCTAATATCTCTTTGTTTTCATCTATTGACTACAACGAAAATTGCAAAATATCTGTGGCCAGGTGTACGTACCAGTGCAGGTTTGTATCACAAAGGCAGCGCTTCAGGCACACAATGGAGTTAGTGAAACTAGTAATTGCTATATACTTTTTATCAAGTTATAAAGTGCTTTAAAATGTTTTGATTGTTTTTGTTTGGGATTTTGTGTTTTTGGAGATATTTAATGTTATTTCTTTTGATGGTATTTTATTTTGTTTTTTTGGCCGTTTTATGTGTACTAGATGCCTTTCAGGCGACGTTTTAATGTCGCATATAGTCGTTTTTCAGGTGTAATTAGAGTGGCGTTAGATTACGCCACCTTATTCATCCCTGACTTTACTTTCTGGCATATGGGCGAAAATACATAAATTATATTTTTTTAACTTCATTCCGCACACATCAGGGTGGGTAGAGGGAATCTGGGAACCAAGTTAAGACACCCCCGTTGATTACTTTTCGCCGATTTCTGAAGGCACCTGCAATGATATTAATATATATATTTTATTATTTAAATACGTTTACTCGTAGACTAATTATTGTAACTAGTACGATAGTGCCTTTATCTTTCTATTTATCTATTTCTTTATATTAAAAGTAATAGATTAATAAAATAACAATAAATTTATATAATATATTCATTACATATGTATGTAGTAAAAGAAATCAAAACTATGGGGTTACACGTATGTGCAAATGAATATTATTATCTTTTATTAATATTTTTTCTACAAAATATTCAATAGTTACATGAAATGGTCAATTTTCATTTTAAATTAACAAATATGTTAAATGAGAGTGAAAATTTTAACCGCGAATAATTTCAACGAGAGTAATTTTGTCACTTAAAAAATAACATCGATTTTTCTTCCCAGCAAATTGAATTGGGACGCCCAGAAATTATCCGGCCAAATTGGTAATTTTTAATAAAATTTATGGACCTTGGATTCCAGATATGCTTCGTGTAATTTCGCATAAAATTTTATCGATATAAGTTTATTTAGTTATAATGGTTAATTTATTGGACTATTGGTTATTTTTCCAATAGAATGTATTTTTGGTTAGAGGCCAGTCGTGGTGTAGTAACGCTACAGGTTGTGGATTTGATTAACATTGGAGGAAGAATATCATATAAAAATCATGAGGACTCCCCCGGAGGGAGTGAATGAAGAGGTCGATGACATTAGATGAAGCAAAAGAGGCTTGCGAGACCGTAGCGCTTGGCTTTCCGATCTCTTTGGCTTGCTCGCTAGGGATGCAGCGTGAAGCTAAGTTAATTAAATAAAAAAAGGAGATTTTGCACGAAAGAACTACGTCTTTCATCAGTTTTCTGAATAGATACACAAAATTGATTGCTATAGAACAACGCAGAAAATATTAACATTGGAGTATTTTAACGAATTATATTTGGTAATAGGCCAAAATATGAAATTAAAAATAAAGTTGTTGCCTTTACAAGAGAAAATTTAATCTACAATCGTTGTGTAGGACCCGCATTCATAAAGTAAATATAATTATTACCAAACATTCTTAATTAAACTCGTGTTGTTCGCGAAAGTTGGTGATTATGGAGTTTACGAACAAATAAATTCATTGGAAGTATGAACAACCCACCGTAAGGCTTCCAAAATATTAGTGTGCCTTCCGAAGTTCCGCTGTTAGTGAAGTTGAAGCGATTATTACAGTAGTTCTGCGCACCTCAGCCAAAATCTGATGAACGTTTCGCTAACTTTTAATAGAAGCGTCGGTAATATGTCGAAGAAACACAAAGATTGGGAATCGAATTTGGCAAAGTTGCATTATTTATAGACTTTTCCGTTATTGTATTCCGTATATAGCATTACGTAGCAGGTCAGGATTTGATTCGATCAATCAAGTGCTAAAACATCCCGTTCATTATAAATCGAACCCCCCAAATAGAAATCGAACCCACCACCTTCGCGTTTGTAATCAGACGCTGTATTGCTCTTCCACAATGGCTTTCGACATGGTATTTTGGCCAGAGCTGAATAACCACGATGAAAGTATAGCTCAATACTTATTTGAGGGGATAGGTTATGCTTAAAATGTTAAAATTTAAACAACGTAATTTATGCAAATTTCCCTAATGTTTTGTAGTGTCATTTATAATTTAGGAGTTTATATAAATAATTCTATAAAAATATTTAGGGTAGGAATCGAAATTTGAAACCACATTTGCTTAGATATCACGTCGAAGCAATCTAGTGAACCAAGCTACGTCGGAGCTACGAATACCGTTACGAGCGTTAGTTATATAAAACTTTCCTAGAAATATTGTAATTTCTTAGTAAGATAGTATAGATATGTAAATAATATTGAAAAGTACTAAATATTGTACCTTTTTTTGGCAGGTGGTACAAACATTTCTTTGTAATGATTTTTAAGGATGAGGTAAGATATATTCTTACACAAAATATTTCCCTACTTTAGTTAGTCAAAACGCGGCGATGGGTTACGTCGTTTAACATAGAATGTTATTAACACTAATTGTGTGTTAACACTAGTTTCTCGCAGCCTATTTAAGAGTGATGAAGAAAAAAAAGAAGCGTAATCTAAAGAGAAATTAAAAAAAAAATCTGATCTTTGTTTATTGTTATTGTCGGATTCAAGCTGACATTTCACGAAATAACTTTTTACGTAACGTAACTTTTCCGTTATGTTCATACAAAAGAGATAATGAAACTTTATTTTTACTTTCTATAGAATTGGTTTTAAAAAGTTCGACTACTACTAGTATTCGTGTTTAACAAATATAGGTAACGAGGAACTAATCAAACGAATGTTTTCTGGAGAAAAGTTGATTTTTACTCGGCAGTGCTATAATACAAAAAAATGATTTTCAGTGTATATGAAACGATACTTATAAATAAAAATAATAAAATTAAAAATATTAATTAATTAAAAATAATAAAATAAGTAAATTTTATTCCACTTAGAAATACACAGAACATACATTTTTTCTACTCGACACATTAAGGTTCATATTTATAAGCAGCTCTCAGCTCTAAGATCAATCAATCTAAGGTTTAATAATTTATGAATGGAAATAGCGTCTTAATATCGCTCTTAAGATTGATCTCTGAGTTGTGAGCGAATTATAATACGAGCTTAAAACAGCCTTATATATTTTTTCTGCAGGAAACTCCTCTTACTATTACTAAAGTTACAGCTGAAGTAAACCAAAAATCATTGCGGAACTTAACATCGCGCTTTGGTGTCAAAGCAATTAAAATGTTACAAATTTCATTTCCCCGAGTGGGAATCGAGCCCAACACCATCGAGTTTACAGTTGCACCCCTGCACTACGACGGTGTCTACTTCATTAATGAAAACAAAATTTTAATCAATGTTTCGGTTAGACGCTGAAACCTCAGCAGTGATTACAGAAAATAGTCAATTCTGTGAGCAACGCCTGTGAGCTAAATTAGAAAAAAAACCAATACAGTCAATATTAGTTGTTTACTTTTAAATATATAGAAAAAATCTGTACTGTTGAATGGGTATTTTAGAATTTTACGTACATATATATTTTTGAAGTAAAAACAAATTGAAAACCTGCAATTTTATACCATTCACAAAGTTACGTTGTTCTATTGATAAAAATTAAAATGTTGTTTCACATTTGCAGAAAGTCTTTTTTAGTTACAGGTACACTAAATAATACTATGTACTCGTATAGTGGCCAGTGTGATAGCATCTGATTGAAAACGCAGGTTGTGAGTTCAGTCCACGCTCGGGAGAAAGAATTATTTTCATTTCATTTCTCTGGCTAAATAAAACGCAGCGTTGACTTCCGCAACTCCAGCGCACAACGGAGAGCACGCACATAGCAGGGTAGGCAGAAGAAACCTGGATCCCTAGTGCACTCCGCTCTCATTAAGACACTGGAAATATCTCCATTTTCCACCGATTTCTGGAAGCTGTATAAAAAGACATAACCTTATACAAAAGAAATTAATTAAAATCCAAAACAATTTTTAAATAAATTAACCGTAGATACAAAAAAACGAGGACACATTAAGATTAAACGCCCGATCAGCCAATCGCTCTATTGAACGACAGTCATTAGTTTGCCTTATTGCGCTCATAATGGGTGGAAAAGATCACGTTTCTACTTCATTTTCAGATTTTAAACAGCCTTTTGTGTTATTAATATGTGAAATTATGTAATTTGTTTCGGTAGTATCAATTCGTTTTTGTCTACTTTTAATTATATAATTATATTTTTTATAGAGCCGATGTCTACAATATTAATTCGTTTAATCACGCTGTATCCCGCACACATCAGGGTAGGTAGAGGGAACCTTGTTTCCACCAAATGATAGAGGCATAGCGCGTTGAGTGGAGGAACTCAACGCCGCGCTATTGCCAGAGCAAAATAAAATATAAATTTAATAAATATTTCCTTTCCTCGAGTGGGGATCGAACCCACAACCAGTTGATTTTGCAACACACTTTGTGCCCCTGCGCCACGACTGGCCTCCTAGAATATTAATAATGGTTTATTAATGTATTTTTTTTAAATATTCCTTACATAAGCTATTGATTACATAATGAAGTATGTGATTGGTAGAGAACGGTAAGTGACAGTTTTCATCGCGTGTTGAGTGGTGGAACCCAACGCCACGGTATATCTTCCCAGAGTTAGCTTGTCAAATATTATATAATAAGAATTTTGTAACTAAACTCCAAAAGAAACGCAAAATTAGAAGACGACAAAGAAGTCTAATTAGACAGAATGCCGAAACAAGTGACAAGTGTATACCCTCGCCAGGGTAATTAGACGTCAGTCTTAAAAATTTCAAGTCTCAAGGACGATGGTATTTGGTAAAGTTCTGTCAAAAACAGAAATAAAAAGAGATCATTAGTGGAGGTTTTCAGTAATTACTGGTTGATTTGTTAAAGGGAATTTGTTTAGGTAAATAAGACGATGTTTGTGTTCATTCTAGTAGTAATAGGAAATATCGATTTTGTCTTTATTAAAGCTGCTGTTTGCTATTATATTTCGAAAACTAGTTGATTAGTTAGGAAATTATATATTATTTTATAAAATTTTTGGTGGACGGAATGAATTATTTTTTTCGTCGTTCTGTTAACAATATAAAGTAACGTTGTGTACCGCTACTTTACTCACAATGTCTCACAAATTGGGTTATGTGTGGGGGATTAGTGTTCTAATGCAAGGTTACCTCTGCGTATTTTTTTTATCTTAATGATATTAAAAGAAAACAATGTTATTTAAAAGACAACCAGCAATAACAATTCTACCAATTTACATTTTTTATACTATTTTATTACCCAACATGCATCTAAGAAATAAATTTTGTAATGTCTTTGTTATATACCCTCTAACCAAGTAACCGTTACTAAAAAGTTCATTTACTCCATAAAAATAAAACAAAAAAAAAGCCAAGAAGTAAAAGACTTAAAAAAGGTCAATTTAAATATAGGCTTAAACCCACGCCAAAGTGATTTAAATGTAGCCTCTGTGGTACTTTTAATCTGTAATTATCACTACATGTGGCTGTTTTAATGGCAGCTTTTTGTTCTGGACTGCACAGAGTAATCCTTTCATTTTCTTTTTACAACGTAATACTAGGTTTTATTGTGGAAATGTGAGATACGTTTCGTCTACAAAAAATACATTTAAGTAAAGTGTAATTGCTTTTGCTTATCTGTGCTCACCTGAAGTTTGGAATTATTTTTTAAGAAGATTTTTGTTTCTTACAGTTGGTTTAATGAATTTTTATTTTTGGGTGGTTTTAATTAAATTAAATAATTTTTTTTATTAACTTTTGTTTAAACACACACATGTTTTTAGTGACGTCTTAATCGCGGGTGAGGGTTGAAACCTGGAGTGGGATTTGAAAATAATTCATTAATTATTTTTATTTTCTTGCTCTCTTCTTCTTCTTCTTTTCTTGGTAGCAATAATAAGATGACGGTGACTTTTGTGTATTGGAATGAGTTTTTCTCTCCGCTTTCTGTCTCGAAAATTAGGAGGAAAGTAGGTATATCTTAACACTGGGTTCTTTCTGCTTACCCTGCTACCTTGTTAAGTCTTTAATCTACTGGAGAGAAAATTAATTATAACTTTTCAAATTTACATAAGACCTAAGAATATAACAAAGAAATACAAAATTTACATACATGTAACACATGTAACATATGACATGTACAGGTACATACAATAACCATTACCTGATCAGGTTTTTACTAGCAACTTTTGACTAATTAAATTTTTTAAACCATCGTTTACCAAGAGTCGAGGAAAGAGGCGCTGTATCCCCAGCAAGGTAGACAAAAGAAACCCGGGAACCCACTGTTAACATCTCGAGTGAGAATCGAACTCACAACCTATCGCGTTTAGTCACCCGCTTGTGCCTCTGCACCACGACTGGCCTCTACATTCGTAAATATAAATTCAACTAAATAATTGGTATCAGACGGTGACATGCTTTTAATATTTCAAATATTCATGTGCGGCCCATCACGCGGTTAGCGAATTACTAATTCGCGTGTTCGCACTACATAGTAGGGCAGCCTATAATCGCTTTTTTATAGTAAACTTAAAGCAGAATCGTTAGAAAATAATAAACATGCATTTAAAAGTATTTTTTTTATAAATATGTTTTTTTTTATGTTAAGAAATGAAATTGCCACAAGTTATGTCATTATTATCAGTTACACGCAAGCTCGTTTAGAAAAACAAACAAACCGATAAACAGACAAAAATTTAAATTAAAACTAAAATTAAAAATTATATTCAAAAACCATTATTATAAGTTTTCTATTACTTTAATATGTGTTCCCAATATTTTTTTTTCTCATATACATATCTTCTATATATAGACAGAAACGACTTACATTTTTATTATACGAGTATGCATAGATAACACTTTTAAAAACGAAAAAATAACGTCACTTCACTCTCATATTCTTATTACAATCGTTAAAATTCAAAGAATAATTTCACACTGGTCCTTCACCGGATTCGCAAGAAAGAAAAAAACTAAACATGCAAAATCTCCGCACGTTTTCAGGCGAAAAGAAATGCTGTCCGCATTAACTATGCTTTGTACAATTTAGGTACTGAATTTCTTTGTGCTATCTTTTGAAAGGCATTTTTCTATCTTTTTTCGAGAACGTCGGTATATTCTTGTTAATATGCATTCGCTCAGGCTGCGTTCTTTTTTTTAAATGGTAAGTGGTAAGTGTGGGGAATTGTGAAATGGCAAAACGTTATGTAATTTTTCATCACGATTTTGCGTTACAAATATTTGAGATTTGATTTTTAAAAAATTTTATTGTTATTTCGTATGTTTTTATTAGCTTGAGTTGTTTTTATTAGCGTGGTAAATGAAAGGAACGTTGTGTTATACACTACTCTCTCTATTTTATATTCATTTTCCGCAGCAATTTCACATGTTACCATAGCGCGGAAATGAAAATAATTTCTCCTTCCGAGTGGGAAACGAACCCACAGACGCGTGTTCAGTAACACCACCTCTTAATATTCATCTTGAAGAGGGGTGAATGCAAATGCAAATGAAAATGCGCCTCCTATAAATGAACTTAAAAAAATCTAGCTCAACATTCCTTATTTACCTATAATTGACCATAATACTGTTTTTAAATTCTCTATTTTTTATATTGTTATCGTTATAAAAAAATAAAATTTTCGAATTGAATCATTGTTATTTTGAAAGGACGACACCCGACATACTACATATATATTTATTAAAATTAATTTTGCAACACCAATAATTGGTATACGAATATTTAAAACGCAATACATTGCAAGAATATTTATTTAAAACTCACAAACGGCAGTCTAAATAAAATATTTTCGATGTGAATAATGCTTGAAACGAGAGATTGGCTCTCGAAAGGAATCCATTATAGTGTACTGAAAATATTTTCGATTTACAGTCGATTCGTTATGGTTTATAGAAAATAATTATTCAATAGTGACGGTTTATTGATAATTATTATATTAGTCGGCTTCACGCTGTATCCCGCACACAGCAGGGTAGTAAGAGGGAACCTAGCGTTAAGACCAAGGCCGCACTGGACTTCGCCAATAGAGCCAAGACACGAAAATATAAATTTATATAAATATTTCCTTTCCTCGACTCAACTGAACTTATTAATTTATATTTATTATCTATACTTCAAATAATAAATATCAATAAATGTTGTAAACATAAAAGACTGTTTGTCGCCAGCAATTCCTTAAGAACTTTAAGGAATGAATAATCAACATTTTCCCGTTCCAATTGGAATTTCGAGAAATCCTTATCCCCTAACATACCTTCATGCCAGATTTCAACTTCCTAAATTAAGGAGATTAGTTACTAAGTGACTCTGTAGAATAAATAAAAAGAAAAAATAATATTAAAAAATGTCAAGAAGTTTCTTTTGTGTCGTTTTTGTATGTCTGTCACACAATTACAAAAGAATTTTATATAGATAGACTTATAACTTGTTAGCATTTTAAGAAGTCTATAACTTCTTGAAATGCTAACACGAGTTACATAACTATTGGGGATTTAGTATCCCTTGCCACATTAATTGTAATATATACAAGTATATTTATAGCAAACACCACTCAACATCTCTCAACACGCAATGAATCTGGAATCCAGCGGGAACAAAACATCTGGGCAACGGAGAGTCTTAACACTAGGTTCCCTATGCTTTCCTGAAGCTGATTTAATTTGATTCTTCTTAATAATTTTGTATTTTTTTAATTACTCTATTTATACAACCACATCAAGGTATGCACATGCAAGGTGGTATGGTATGTGTACAAATTACTTTTTTTAAGAAAATCATGCAACTAAATTTTTAAAGTCGTAACTTAAGTAAAATATAAAAAAAGGCACTCGAGCACTAAAACGTTCTTTCAATTCAATCTATTCAGAAATCTTACTTTCATAAAACTTGTATAATTTGCAGTTTCTACTAAATGTGTGAATTATTCTGGCACGCAATCTTTTCATTAGCAATTTATCTCTGTGCAACTGTGCATTTCCAGACCAGCCCATTGGTCGGCGTTGTGCAAAAACACTAATGATCCTCACGCTTCATATAAAAGCTCCTGGACTTTTATATCGAGGTGTAGACTAATTTCTTTGTGATTGAGAAAATATTTAGAGCGAGAAGTTATTAGTAGCAAAATACGCAGAGGTAAGTCTCTTTGCTACCTTATATTGGAGGTGTTGCTAAATCTTGGTACTAGAGCGAAAATATTTAATAATTTAGTCTCGCGAGTGGGAATCGAATCCATAACCGTCCCGTTTACACTATTATTTTATAACGCAAACAATTTTTATCTCTTTATTTAATTTTTATTTCTCTTAACATGATCTGCTTTTATATATTTCTGTTGTGGTTGTACTATATCTCTATTACATGCTATATGTTACGTTTTCCTTTAAATAGCAGTACATTGATTTAATTTTATAAGATATATTTATTAAAAATATAACATAATATAATATAGACTAAAGCCCGGCGTTAACTACCGCCACTCAACATGCAATGCTGAAAAATCCGTGGAAAGTGGGAGACGAAATATCTTAACACCAGGTTCCCTCGGCCTATATAGGGGTTTACAGCGTGAAGCTTAATAAAATAAATAAATTAAGCTACGTAGACGATATTTAAAATAACTTATACTTAATATAAAGCCTTCAAAGCTCGTTGCAGAAAACTTGAAAGAAACTTCCAATCCAACTCTCAAGACAAAAGATTAACATAAAGGAGCTCGAACACAAAATCAACTTCCAGCGTAGAGTACCAAAACTAAAACACGTAACTTAGGTAGATTCAAGGTGACGTAGTTGTTAGAACTTGTACATTTTAAAATCTATACTTGAAGAAAATAGTGGAGAACATAAGTTATGTACTTGTATTTAATTTTAAGATTTTGGTGATTCCGCCACTATTCACGCAATTCAGGCGACAAACGGACAAGGAGTGTCTTCACACTACGTTCTCTTTGCCCATTCTGATATAATTGTGATAAAGGATAAAGATAAAAAATAAATTTAGTTTTTGAAGTTAGTGGTAAAAACACTATCAATATCTCTTTCATTCTTTCAATTCCTAATTNTGTGAATTATTCTGGCACGCAATCTTTTCATTAGCAATTTATCTCTGTGCAACTGTGCATTTCCAGACCAGCCCATTGGTCGGCATTGTGCAAAAACACTAATGATCCTCACGCTTCATACAAAAGCTCCTAGACTTTTATATCGAGGTGTAGACTAATTTCTGTGTGATTGAGAAAATATTTAGAGCGAGAAGTTATTAGTACCAAAATACGCAGAGGTAAGTCTCTTTACCACCTTATATTGGAGGTGTTGCCTTTTGAGTGGGGTTTTGCTCTAGTACCAATATAAATCTTGGTACTAGAACGAAAATATTTAATAATTTATTCTCTCGAGTGGGAATCGAATCCATAACCGTCCCGTTTACACTATTATTTTATAACGCAAACAATTTTTATCTCTTTATTTAATTGTTATTTCTCTTATCATGATCTGCTTTTATATATTTCTATATTTATATTAAATCTGCAAGCTAAAGTGGCAATGGGCAGGCCATATTGTTAGGAGGACCGACAACCGATGGGGAAGAAAGGTCCTCGAATGGCGACCACGTCTCGGCAAAAGGAGTACAGGCCGCCCTCCAACCAGGTGTTGGTATATAATAGTCGGAGACGAAATATCTTAACACCAGGTTTTCTCGTCCTATATAGGGGCTTACAGCGTAAAGCTTAATAAAATAAATAAATTAAGCCACGTAGACGATATTTAAAATAACTTATACTTAAAATAAAGCCTTCATAGCTCGTTGCAGAAAACTTGAAAGAAACTTCCAATCCAACTCTCAAGACAAAAGATTAACATAAAGGAGCTCGAACACAAAATCAACTTCCAGCGTAGAGTAAACACAACAAAACTAAAACACGTATCTTAGGTAGGTTTAAGGTGACGTAGTTGTTAGAACTTAAAAATTTTAAAATCTATACTTGAAGAAAATAGTGGAGAACATAAGTACGTACTTGTATTATATGTATATAGTATGTACTTGTATTTAATGTTAAGATTTTGGTGATATAGCGCAGCGATGAGTTCTGTCACTCTTCACGCAATGTCTCGAATTCAGGCGACAAACGGACAAAGAGTGTTTTCATACTAGATTCTTTTACCCACTCTACTATAATTATGATAAAGCATAAAGTTAAAAAATAAAATTTCGCTTCTTTTGAAATTAGTGGTAAAAAGATTCTATCAATATCTCTTTCATTCTTTCAATTCTTAATTTTACTGTATCTTATATAATGTTTAAATATACCTAAATATAATATTGTACATTTTTATATGTATTTTATATATTTTACAATATGAAAATAATTTAATAAATATATATATAATGCATCAAGTGAGATTTGAAGCTGTTATCTTCATTATGTAAATAAAGTAACTTATTCTCATGCACCATGTTGACTCTCATTGAGGTTGTGTAAATTCTAATGCTGGAAACAGAAGGTATTAATGTGTAATTTCACTTTAGTTTACGTTACAGCACTATGGGTATAAAAACATAGACTTCGCTATATGTTATAGTGTATATAGCTTACCCAATATTAGCTATCTATAGTAAAAAAGGAGAAAATTAATGAGAATATTTTCCACTACCTAAATTATGCTCTTGAATTATATATTTTGGTTATTCAAAAGATATAATTTAAAAGCGTAATTACCAACCGTTTAGCTTACTTTTCATATGCGAGTGTAATATTTCGTTTTTTATTTATTTTGTTTAAAACTGTTTGAACATAATCCTTTAAGCGTGTAAAAGTAATTTAGATATGTTATTTACTTGTGCTTATACTTCATATATAATAAACTTCACGCTGTAACCCGCAATCAGCAGGGTAGGCAGAGGTATAGTATTATCACACTCCATTCCTCATTTTCCGCCGAGATCTAGAGGCATTGTGTGTTTAGTGGCGGAACTCAACACCGCGTTTCCTCGACACCAGAGCAATGAAACACACTTGTGCACCTGTTTACGACCATATTATATAATTAGTTTATCTAAATGAAATTAAATTGGCATTCATATATTCACATTCAGAACGTGGGTCCATATAAAAATTACTCGACTTAGCTCTCTGTCCATTCGAGATTTTTATACGGGAAATTGAATTCTTCTACGTTCGCATATAAATCGAGGTCCGCTTAAGTGAATCTATTTGTTTTACTTCAAAATTTCAAATGCATACCTCCATTCGATGTCATAAAACGTTCACTTCAGGAAAAGGAAGCTAATATCCATATTGTAATGGTAGAATCTTATATAAAATTTATGTATTAAACAATTGTTTTTTATGTAAGTTATTAATTAAACGCCAGTCTGACACAGCGGCACAAGTGCTAATGTAAACGCGACGGTTGTGGGCTTGAATCCCGATTGGGGGAATAATATAATTCATATTATCATTTACTTGCACTGGTAACGGTGGCTGTTCCGCCACTCAACACGCAATGCCTCAATTATTCAACGTAAAGTGGGGAACGGAGTCTAGGTTCTTGGTTCCCTCTGTCTACACGGCTAAAAATAGTAAAGCTATAATATAATAATAATTATTATTTAAACATAACTTTTATTTTATATTCAGAATCACCCATAATCTTTTGGTATGTACCCATAAACCTGAGAAGCCTTAACATTATACCACTAACGCCTGTATTCCGAAAGGGGATTTCAGTACTAGTTATACGAGCTACCACTTTATGTTAAAAGTTTCGATTGGCTCTACATTATTTGAAAGCTCGGGCTAAAGCTATTTATTTTATGAAGTGGCTCAAGTCCAACTACTGTGGACGACAAGCTCTAAACATATTATATTTATAGGTATGTGTCACAGTGTTAGAGGTTTATTTGATAGATTTGCATTAGCAAGTTAATAGTTTTAATGTGTGACTTGTTGAGTTTCAGTACGAAGAAAAATTTTTTTTACAATAAGACAGACTTTTTTAGCTTCACGCTGTATAGCGTGTTAATAACCATATTAATATATATTGTTATGATTATCCTATCCTATCCTATATCTTATAAAACAAAGTCGTTTTTTGTGTCTGTCTGAACTTTCTAACTCTTCTTCTTCTAAACCACCCAACGGATTTGGATGCGGTTTTCACCATTAGGTCGAGTATTTCTCAGGGAAGGTTTATATATAGTTTATTATTTGTACATTCTTATGTAAATTAACATAAATACGATAAATGTGT
>JAKRZM010001288.1:558847-660139 GCA_036379175.1 Heliconius cydno galanthus | reverse complement strand
ACTAGTTTCCTCTTTCCAGATATATCGTGAAAATGACTTAAGCGTATGTCACGATGAAGATCGTTAGCCTGGTGTTGACACTTGTCTGTGTCATGTCATTCAAGTTAACACACGCCAAAATAGGTGAGTGCTTATAATTTACACGCTATAGTAAACGTACAATTTATAATATTAAACATATTCTGAATCATAAAGTAAATGTTTTATTCAGCTTCATTGAGAGAGCTTAGTGATAAGACACTCCGCTATCTACTTTCCGCCGAACTATGGAGAATGTACGTGTTGAGTGGTGGAACTCAGGGGAGCGCTTTGTCTAGAGACCAGAGCGAAAAAATGATATATGAAACATTTCATTTCGTCGAATGAGAATCGAACCGACAACCTGTCGCGTTTACAGTCACATGCTTGTGGCCCTGAACTCTAAGCTTTAAAATAAACATATCTTACAATACTTTAATAAATGAAAATAGCTTAAAGCCATAGCTTAAAAAGCCTTTTTCTCTTAACTAACTTTTTCTCGTGACTTCTTAATTAGTATGTACTATTATTAAATCACACTATACATTTTATTTCCAATAATAGTCTAAAATATATAGAAGACCAGTCATATAAAAAAATGAAATATCATATAAAGTTATATCATAACGCCGATACGTACCGGCTACAGGCTAGTGGGAACTAAAATATCAATTTTTATCTTTTAGATCGCGCCCCACGCGAACACTGCTGTGAATTGATTTTAATGGTACTTTTATTGAAATTGTATAAAAAACCATATAAAACAACCACGTTTTATTTCCGATAGGTAAATCAAAGTTATAGTTCAGCCACAATGGTTTCATTTTAAAGTATGGAGTAAAAGTGCCATTGTGGAATAGTGGGTGATCTCTTAACACTGTCGGTATGGGTTCGATTCCCATTTTAGGAAGTAAATTATAGACGGAGTACTGCAAAGCCGACATTTAAAACGTTCGTAAGTTACCACAAATATTTGTAATTCATATTAAATAGAGGACGTATTTCTTGCGTATTCGTAACTTTGGTCCCTGAAGGGTAGAAAAGGACTGAGAAGTTTGTATGGAAATTTCGATCAATAAATCTGGTTGGGCTTACTTAAATCTTATTATTCGTACCTTTAAGTTTCCATGAAATAATGATATATCACCAAATCTTATAGAATAAGCCCCGAAAGGAACTTTGACCTTTCTTCATACTTAAGCATATTTACATCGTTTAATAGAATGTTAGATTATTCTAATAGAGGCTAGTCGTGGCACAGAGGCACGACGAAGCAACTATAACTGCGATGGGGTATGGGTTCGATTCCCACTTGAGATAAAAAAACTTTTAATATAAATATTTTCATTTCTTCACTCTGGTAACGAGATAAAAAGCGGCCTCGAGTTCTGACACTCGACACGCAGTGCCCCTACTCCTACGACGGAAAGGGGGGACCGGGGCGACGTTAAGTTACGAAACTCAACAAGTAATATCACGGAATGCGGCGAACTGAGTTGCTTGATACGATTTTAATTTAATGTTGAAAAATTTTTCACAAAACTCAAAATACAATTGTTTTTAATTTTGTTTTCGACTCACTAGTATAATATAAAAATATAAATTATTATTTACTTTCCAATGCACATTTCCATTTAGTTTGTGAAATTCAAATAAACATATTTTAATTTAAGCTTTGTAAACGTAAAAGAAATATTGATACAAAGTAATGACGTATACAAATGTGTACTCTGAAGCTCCTCCAGAATCTTCCACGTTCCTCGAGACGTCTCGCGAAGAAAATTGTAAACCTAAATTAAAGTCAACAACTGTTAAGTTTCTCGACGACCCTCCTCAGGAGAACTGCATTCTGCACTGGCGCGCTACTGACTTTAGAAACTGACAACACTATCTCTTATTGTTTTAAATTGAAAATTCTGAAGTTTGTATATAAGATTGTGCAAAAATAATTTATCAAAAATGATAAAGGTTATATAAGTTTATGTAAACGGGAATGGAAAGAACTTAATACTTAACTCTCTGCTTATCATGCTGTGTGCGGGATAGAGCGTGAAGCTGATTTTTAATTTTTTTTAATTTTGTATAACCCTGTATATGACCTGGGAATAAAACGAATTTATTTTGCGTAACGTCCACTCAAAGCCCGTGACCACGGATTACTGAAATGTACGAAATGTCAGATTAAAAAAATCGTAAAAAACTTTTACACAGTAAAATAAAATGGCTATTCTGTATGTTGTGCAGTATTTAGTTTTATTCGCGTGTTTCTAACTTTGAATTCACTTTTATTACTTTGAGAATATAACATAATTGATTTAGAATATTTCAGATTTCTTTTAAAAAATATCGATATTAATTTTTTTGCTTCACGCTGAATCCCGCATATACCTACTATATCCGGGATACAGCGTGAAGAAATGAAAATATTAAATATTTCATTTCTTCGAGTGGGAATCGAATCCACGTCCTATCGCGTTTAGTCACCGCACGTACTCCAGTGTAACGACTAGTCTCAATTGACATTTTCAATACAAATATATTTTGAAATTAACAACACAAAGGTGACTCTACACAGGCAATCGTGTTGAGACTTCCTTTTGTCTCAATTATCTACTTCCCAGTCTCCGCACTTCCCGATTTTTTAACCTGCTAGCTTACCTTGTTACCCAGACTAATGATCCTTTACATTTAAAAAAATATCTAATAGAATAATTGAATGCTTTTGATTTTGACCTCAATATGACCAAAGCTAATTCGAAATAGGTAAATTTCTATTACATTGTTCATCTAGAGCGACATTTCTTGCCTCGTTTCCATTTTTTCACCGTACATCGTTTTTATCTTTCATCACTCATTCTGTCTACGTGCCTAAACTATCTGAGTATGTTTTTATATTCAGATTATTCCTTTTATCTCTTTGTTACGGTGAACGGTTTTAGGTTAAATAACATTTTCCTTGCTAAATCTGTATTTTTTGTGTAAAAATATTTACTTACATTTTTTTACGTGTTTTTTGCAATAATATTTCTGACTCTAGATACATAAATTTACCACCAATTTATATTATTTAAATGTCTATTCATAAATGTTATGAAATCGTTAAAATGTTTAATTATTTTTGGTATTTCTGTAATTTATAATCAAAACTTTGGTAAGTTTAGTTTTATAAAGACATTATCTCTATTCTATTAATATTTTTATCATCAATTTCACACTCTTCTCACACGTTCTTCGTTTTTCGAATTCAAGACCTTAGTATTTTGAATGGCGGAATTCAACACCGGAGCATAGTAATACAAAAAAAAATAATATTCCTCAAAATGGAGAACGAACTAACAATCATCCTGCTGACATCAGGAATAACCCATAACCTGTCGCACAGCTACAGCCGCACGCTTGTGCCCCTGCGTCACGTCTAACAAATAGTGAATTTACTCATTTAAAAAAAAAACTTGAAGAACTTCTTAACGTTATTTTAGTAATAAACTATATACTTTACCAACATACACTACAATACTTAGCACAAATGAAATTCATTAAAAATACATACGAACACTACCTAGGTACACTATAATCTATCTTACTCGTATAACGTGATCATCCTTATCACGTAAAAGGACAAAAAAAGGACGAAAAAGGACGAAAAAAAGTTGTATCAGAATTAAAGCGGCACGCTACAATAATTGTTGGACAACCGCATTACCACCCGTTTTTCCATTTGTACGAGTCAGCGTTGCGGCAAAACTTAGATTTCCCGTGAGACCGGCAATACAAGATTACTTAGACGCACCGTGGACTAAAGTAGTGTTGTGTTGGAATTATCTGTAACAGATACGAATGGGATGTGTGGATAGATGTTTTTGGGTGTTAATGGATGAGGCCATTATTATATTTTTTATTCCATTTAGAAAGATTAATCGCGGCGTTGGGTTCCGCCGCTTAATTATATAATCCAAATTCCGAGTGGAAACAAACCTATATCAGTCGTAGTTAGAATTAAACACTGTGCCATTGTACTACGGCTCGATACAATTATAATGTATCTATATATATATATCAAACATTTCTTTAGTTTGCATTAATTAAATCCCATATTAGGATCTATAACTTAGTATATAAAAGTTCAACATATGGAAAATAGAGAAAAAAGTATTTTTTAGTAAACATATAATTGACGCTGCTCTCGTAAGCTGTCCTATAATTTGTAACAAATGTATTTAAAAATATCGACGTAGCTTGAAATAAAGTGTTGCAGTTCGAGGCCGAGACGTTTAAATATGTAGGTATATATATTTATTATACATTTTCTAAAAATAATTTTCTATCCCTATCATCGAATAACGCTTTAAAAAGGTTAAAAATAAAATCAATCTACTTTATATCCTCCATTATAAATCATTAATGAAAACAAGCACTTAATTTCATTTAGTTAAGCCAAATGATGTCAACGTGTCATTTCTCTCACACAACACAATATGTCACGTCACTATTTGTTAAATTATATTTTGATTGTCACGCACGGACGGGACGGACGGGACGGTGCGTGAGTATTCATTATGGAATTATTGTGATGATTACATCAATCCATTACCGTGTTTTAACATTTAATGGATGCTTAATTTGATAATGGGAGGTCACTGGCTTTGTCTCTTGTTTAATTATTTGGAAAAATTGTTGATGACAGCTCTCGTTTTGCTTTAGTTTGATAGTTCTTTTTTCCTATAAATTTTAAATTTAATTTTTTTCCTATAAATTTTAAATTTAATTTTTTTACTACAAATTTTAAATGTTTTTGATTAGGTGAAAGTTTGATTAGTTTTGCGAAAATAAAGGTGAAGAATTTCTTTGTTTAAGATCTCTGACCTCACGAACTATTGGTTTTAATTACAAAATTAGTTATGTTTTGGATAGTCCATTTCTCCGCAAATAGGTTTCTTTAATTCTATACATCAAAAATTCCGATTAAGCCCTCTGTACCTGTGGTCAAAGTTATCTCTTAGAATTTGTCATACATACTACCCAGCTTCTTTATGATTTTATTTGACCACCGAGGCGAAGCGAAGCGAGAGACATATAAACAGGATGCTCCATTAGCTTTTACTAAAACAAATAATAAAACTAACGCTTTTAGAATCGTATCACAGCTTTTTACCAGAGCAACAGTCGTAATCAAAAGTAGCTTATCTGATCACGTTCCAATTTTATATGAACTAAGCCAATATTCATTTGGAAATCTCTAAATAAAGACCGGATGTAAATGACCAATCGTGTTTTAATTTTAGAAGCGAATTGAAAGCTTACCATGAAAGGAATTTCGATGGTTTTTCGAATCCTATAAAAATAACGTCGTTATATATTCAGGTGGAATAATTGGGATATTTCTATGTATATTTTTGAATGTGAATGATTTGTTGTTTTTGCTTTGTTATACTTTTTGGCCTTTGAAAATGTTTATTTGTACTCGCTATCCTTTAGAGAAGGATTTAGGGGATTATTTAAATAGAATATATTAGGCTGAATTGTTTTTGTTATAAGCGTAATGTGGTACAACAATATGGTTATGCAAATAATATTGTTTTATTAAGAACAATAATTAAATAATTACTATGTTTTTTTGTTTTATTTTTGTTTCGTTCTGCAAAGTAGCCTGGTACTGGTCGTAATTATTATCAGATGATTTTAACAATTAAAAGTATAATTATAAATATTTTAGCTTCACACAGTATCGCACATAGAGTAGATAGTGAGGATTTGGGAACATTTCGTTCTCATTAAGGCACGTCCATTCCCCTCTTTTCAATTGAGTGTTAAATGGTGGAACTTAGCGTCGCTCTTTGCGTTCTTACCAGAGAAGAGAATTGAAAATATTAAATATTTTATTTCCTCGAGTGGGAATTGACTTAGTCGCACACTTACGTATTAAAAGTTTTATTTAAAATAAACATTTACATGCCAATTAATTCCACGAGAAGAACGTAAGAGAAGAAGCGGTGCGAAAAAAAATATTGAAGCTTTTAATTTTTTTATGTAACTTTTTAATTTTTTAAACTTAACTTAAACATCATTTTTATAGACATTTATTTAATATCATAGATAGTAAAGTAAAATATATTGTATATCTACAGTAAAGCGTGAGAATCAAAGACGTATTATCCAACGGCTTAAAGGACGATTGCCCGAGGTTGGTCGAGCCACGACCTTTTTATCTATAAATATTTAATAGATCAGACGAGTCCCAGTTGCACCTTCCTGGCGTGTTTTTTATGCATTCTAATATAGTGGTAGTTGTGAGTTCAAATCTCTCTTGAAGGTATGTTTATATATTATTTATAAATTCGAGGATTTCCTTGCTGTACGTAGATAAAGTGCTTGGTAGAGTTGTGGCCCCTCATCGTATAAAATATTTAATTCGACTAAAAGTGATACGATAAATTATTAATGATATATTTACTAGGTGTCTTTCTTAAAATATCTAGAATTAGTGAAAATGAATTTTAAGAAGAAAACGATCGTTAGAACCATGACTGATCCAGTCATGGTTCAAGGGAACCATTTTTTTAGTCATTCCCCTATTGTAGAACAATTCTAGTAATACTTTAATAATTAATATATTTTTAGGTGACCCTTATATATTACAATAATCAATATAAAATATCTATTAAAATCTAACCATTCAAGCATAGACTTATCGATTGAACCTGTAACCGTACATGCCTCGTCCGCAACGTTTTATTTATTCACTCGCTCGCTAACAGAATGCCTGCCTGTTGCAAAACGTAGACGGAAGCATCTAGCTAAGCTTGCGCCTGATTGAAGTGCCTCAAGTATCTCAACTTATCGGGGCTTAAATCGTTTTAGTTTGCTAGTTTAGTATGAGATAGGGGGTACATGTGAAGGTTGGTTGGTTAATAATAAATAGAGTTATTTAATAGTTTAATAATTTTGTTAGAATTTAATTAATTTCTAATATTCCAAGACGAAACGCGGCGTTAAGTTTCGACACTCACCATCCCTTGTCTGCGATGTGGGAAATACAAATTATTCTATGGTATTCTTTCTTCTTCTATTCTATACTAATTTGTTATTAAGAAAAATACTTAAAATATAGAATCAATTTTTAAGAAATAATTTACGGCTAACTCTCTCCAAAAAAAAGTATACTGCGATACCCTTTTGAAATATATTTAAAACTCGCAAAAATGTTTTATGTGGAATGAGTCCATTTTACCTAAAATGGAGGTGTCGTTTCACTTTTTATGATTATGACAGGAGTATGTGATGGCACTTAGTCCCTTATTATATAATACATAAGCTTTACTTTTAGTAGAAGGTATATTTGGGTTCAATTTTACAGAATGGTTAATGAGTAACAATTTTTTAAAATCTTTATGCGTTGGTGGAGCTTGGAGTGGATAATATTCTGATGCTAAAATGTTAAAGCTAAGCTGATAATAATCTGTTATACTGTAAAAGTGAAACGTTTCACAGTGAAAACGATGGTTGCAGGTTCGATTTTCATTTTCCAGCTCTGGTATAATAAAGCACGGCGTTGTATTTAGCCAGATGTATATTATCTAGGCTTTCATAAATAAACGCATATTTTGACTTTGAATATTTTATGGATGAAATTGGAGCACCGCGGCTCATAATCAATAAATACTACAAATTATTTTGTTAACTTCACACTGTATCTAGCACATGGTAGAGTAAACAGAGAGAACCTGGGCACTTTGTGTTAAGACACTCCGTTTTTATTAAAACACTTAAGTATCTTAATTTACACCAAAACCATTATTTGTTGTTACCAAAGCGAGTAAATGATAATATTAAATATGTATTTTCCCCAAGTGGGAATCGAAACCACATTCGTCGTGGTTACAGTCACACGCTTGTGCCCCTGCGGCAGGACAGCCTCGGGTTCACTTTTTATTATTTTCAAATTTTATCCCTAACGGCGTAGCCAGATAGAACGGAAGCCATGCATCTTTCTTTTACTAAACTCTTCATAGATATCTTCCAAAAGATGGTCTTATCTTTTAGTTTTTTTTAAGTATTAAGTATAAATCCGATTAAGGTTCCTGTTGAGGAACCTAATCGTATTTATACTTATTACTTGTAATTTCATACTTTAATATATGAAACAGTATATAAACGTACCTTCATATAACTGTATAAAATGTAATGAACTCGAGCTCATATAGCGATAAAACGTGTTACGAGCTCCTACGTGATATACCTACATTATGTGTATGTGATTATTTCAGTCTGAATTTCTTATTTCCCGACCTTGGGAGGATTTTTGTATTAGCATTCTTTCAGACTGGCAACTGGCAACACAGATGTGTGCTGCTTTGCTCAGTGGTTTTCAGTTCGATTCGAATTTATGTTATGGGTTTATTTTTTAAAAAAACTTTTTTTTCTTTTTGGGCGAAAAGTGAGGAATTGGGCAGAAAGTCGGAAAAGAAGTGTCCTGGCAGTGGACTTCCAGGTTCCGTCTACCTACACTGCTACGTGTGGGATACAGCGTGAACCGAAAAATAAATAAATAAACAAATAATAAATATAAAGATATAGTTGGGAATAAATCAAACCTTGACTTAAGTAAGCTAGTGTTCTAGTCTATTACAATTGAGTGCTGTTAAGTGAAAGCCTTGTTAAATAAGATGGCTCAAGCAGCCATGGCGGGTTTGTTTAAGCGCGTTGTCTCATACATATTGTAATACATTTTGGAGCTCTTTCAAATTAATCTTATATTAATTATTTAGTAGTAGAATATAAACAATTTATATTATTAGTTTCTTGAATAAATCTATTACTAAATTATCACAGTGGGTTGAAAAGGGTCTTATAAATATGTAGGTTTAGTTAATAATGGAAGTTTCCACCCCTCTGTATTCCGTCCATAGCAGGATAGGCAAAGGAAACTTGGGAACCTAGTGGTGAGACACTCTGTTAAGTTTTATTTAAAATACGTAAAAAAAAATCCAAAATATAAAACATTTTTTTTCATAATTTGTTAATTTTTACGTTAATTGAAAGTAATTTCATATAGAACATACGAAACAGGATTAACTCTGTTTTCAAAACAAAGAAAAGAATGATAGAATTATTTTTAAATTTTTAAAAGCAATGCTTTACAAATAATATTATTCCATTTATCTTAATTTAAATAATTCCAACATAATAATCTCTATGAAATACTAATATTTAGCTATTTTGAGTGCAGACTTAGTAATTAAAGTCATATTAGATATGCATAAAGTTGGCTTAGAGAGACTACAGTTAGTGTTTGGTTAATTAAGTTGCCACCTTAATATGAAACCTAAACTGTTATTCTCTTATGAATTTATGCAGAGATATTTTAATATACTTACTCTATTATTATTATTATTATCATATTTTAGCTTTTTAAAGCAAGCGTTCATTCTAAAAATAAGTTGTGTTTCATTGTAGAAAATAATTATTTTATGAAATTGCAAAAGCTTATATTGCGCAAGCAATTTATTTATTTTATTTTTGTTAATTACTTTTAATTCTATGTTCTTAATACATTATGCATTATAAGGCTTTTATACGGTTTTTTAAATTAATATTTTATTTTTTGCTTCTTAGTTTTCTTTTACTTTCAGTCTACTCATTTTTAATTAAGTATCATTATGGAAAGGTGTTTTTGGCGCCAATCTCGATCTTCAAATGAAAAACAAACTATTTATCTTTCTTAGTTCAGAAGTCCTTCTACACACTTTTCGGCTCCATCTTCAGACTCTAAATATCATTTAGCATGAGAGTACTCCCCATGACAAATTAAACGAGTCCAAACACTTACACCAACCTATCCACTATTCTAAATTCAGAAGTCTCTTTGGCCACCTTCTGGCTCCATCTCCATTCCATTTCTTTGTCCTTTCATTCAATACCCATTTTAGATGTTTTCTCATCTTAAGTTATTGAGTTTAAGTCTGAGTGAGAAAAAGAGAATAGTCCTGTCTTCTATTTTCAAAATATAATTTCGGGAATCGAACTTACAACAGTAGTGCTTACAGTCAGACATAGTGCATTTGGGCCACTACGACTTCTGTAAACAAATCTAATGTAATATGTACTTAGTACGTATAATATGTGTTTCAAAACTCTTTACAACTAAACTATTCTACACTTATTTGCAATATCGCTTGAAGGAGAAATACTATGGGCACTAGAAAGTCAAATAACGTTCGCTTCGAGCTTAAGTAAAAGTTGTGTAATTACATTGTTACAGGTAACTTTTACGTACAGCGTGTACTGCTTTTATCGTTATAATACTTTTCTAGAAAAGATTTTTGTAAATTCAATTATTTATATTGTTATGTTGATCTGACTCTGCTTAGAGGTCATACTCTATCATATAAGATACGATGAGTCTATATTCGAAGTAATAAATTATTTTTTCAAATACATCCATTGTGTTAAATAAAACTAAGCGTGATGTAACTACATATTAATAATTAAAAGTCGATCAAGAGCGAGTTGGTCTCGCCACTGAAGGTTCTGTACTAGTTTTACGAATACAGGTCAAAATGAAGTACAAGTAGTACTTTAAAAGTTAAGAAACTTTAGTTTGTGAGTACAAGCACTTATATTATTGCATGAAAAGAACTGCAAATAAAAGTCTACTTTTTCTATGAGTAATTCAATTTATAGATTGTTTCTTCTATTCATTTTGCTAGTGCTCGCTTTTATTTAAATGTTATTTTACTGCTAAATTAGAATAACCATATGGGTTTTGATAACGTGGATTTAATACAAACGACACATAAGTGTATTTTTTGATTGCTTTGACTTAGAAGTTCAAATATTTCTGTGCTCTAATACGGTTGATTTCCGCTTAATACTTTTGCGTGATTTTAAGAAAAATACTCATAATTATTATGACAGACAGACAAATAGACAGACGGATAGACCGACATACAGACAAAGAACAAAGTTGGACAGACAGACACGTAAGGCCGAGCAATTACGTAATCCTCCTGTAACTTTTCCGTTCTTCCTAGGGATAGAACCCTGAAAAGGAGGCCATGACAATAAAACTCTTTGCTTAACACCTTAACATAAACTTTCAAATAATTTGCTTTTCTTATAATCTATTGAAAAACGACTTAGGTATTAGAGTATAAGCAATTTTCTTTATCAGGCAATTTGTCATAATATTTATGTAGCTGAAGCCGCATTATAATATCCTTTAAGGGAATAGCTTTTGGTTACAATAATTTATAGTCGAATCATAAATCTATGATTCGACTCATTTCCTCCTCACGATGGAGTGTTGTAATATCGTTTGATAGAATATACCTCATCTATTATACCTACTTGGACCAGTGCCATGTATTGATTGATTTAGTCTTGGCTTAAGAATATTATAGAGCAGATTTGAAAGTTCGATAAGAGAAGGCTTTAGATATAAAGAGAAAGATTAGATTTAACTTCTTTTAGAAGTCTAGTAGTTAGAAAGTTAATCTATAAAATAATTAAAGAAAAAAATCATGAAAAAATAACAAAAATATATACGAGTATAAAACTCGGGTCCATTTTTTTAATAATTACATTTTCATTTCGTAACTTTGAAACTGAAATGATCCGTTTGACATTTACAATCGATGTCAAAAATATAAGTATTGGCAACGCCTGTCCTCAAAATTACAGGGCAAAATAACAAGCCCAGGGGAAACGCTCCGTCGTTTCCTTCAAGACACATCATTTCACGGTACAACGATCTAAGGGAATGTTTTATTCTATTTTTACCATTACACTTACTAAGTCATATTGAAATTTCGTACTTTTTTTATTTTGACGCGTCCAACTCGTCTGGGAGAGTAAACTCGAGGAGTCTAGAATGGTGTTTTTTCCACTTCCATGGATTTTTTGTTTAGATGTTATGAAGTATGTCTGGTTGTGAAACAATATTGCTGAGATAAATAAAGGTTATACTCACAAGTATCGGGTGTAATAGCTTACACGAGGAGCACAAGGTAGCTTTGCACGAGAAACACTACCATTATTTGTCAATTAAATAGCACATTGTCAATTTGAATATGTATATTTTAAATAAAAAAATATTGAATAAAAGAATGCAAATAGCTGTTAATTTACCAAATATTTTTTTCCATTTACTAAATACAAAATAATGAAAATTCTGTAAAAGTAATTCAATTCAATTAATGTACTATTTTCCTACAATTATAGAAATAGTTAAAATAGTATAATAGCAATAGAAGAGCTTTTAATTACTTTTTCAATTAAGCTTTTGTCTTTGCAAATTGTAAATTATAGTTATCATTAAGTGCTAATGGCATATTCGTGTTTAACATAAACTACTTCATTAATGTAACAGTAATGTTACTCACTATTTAGTTAGAGTTAGTAATGAAATCTACAATTAATCTTGGATCTTAATATGAACGATGTGATTTAGCCCTATTTTTTGTGTTGAAGAGTTTTTGGCTTGAAGGTTGTCGTGGTGCGGAGTCACAGAGGTGCAACTGTGAATTCGACATGTTATGGTTTCAATTTCCACTCGAGGAAATTAAATTTTAATATATTTTAAATTTTACATACCGTATATACGAGTATACAGTATACCTACATCTTTGGTCATTTATTTGTTTTTTAATACTGAGTATATCTAAAGTGTGAAATAATAGTGTTGAGTGGCGGAACTCAACGCCGCGCTCTATATATACTGTACCAGATAAGGAAAATAAACAAATTAATAATTTAAATTTGGTTTTACGATTAAAGAATTTTAAATAACGAAGTGCTAAACTTTTTAGAAAAAATAATAGTGTTTTATTACTTTTACTAATGTGTACTGTAAATGTACACTAATAACATTACTTGTAAAGGGTGGTAAGGATTCCCTTTTCCCCACAAGCTCATTAGTGTCGTTATCAAATATCCTCCTGCATAGCATCGTTATTGATTTATACTCTAAAAAACAATATAATGTATGGAATCACTTAGAAATAGAGACAAAACAAAAATAATCTTGGACAATAGTGATGCAGTTGCACAAGTGTGTGACCGTACAGGCGACAGGTTGTGGGTTCGATTCCCATTTGAGAAGATTAAATATTTTCATTTCTTTGCTCTAGGGTCGAGGTTAAGCGCGGCGTTGAACTCCTCCACTCAGATAAAGGGTAGGGCACGAATATCTGTACAATTATCAGTTTTAAGTAACTTAGGTATAATTCAGAATAACATTTGTCGTTAGAAAAAAAAAAGGAAACTTTAATAGTAAGCTATCGATATAATATCGGTTTAATAACATACTTGTAAGGTTTTAAATCATGCTACCTTTTTGAAACTGAACGTATAAAAGATGTATAATAACATTTTTCCAAGGTATTAAATCATCTTATAACTTAAAAAATAATAAATATTTTTTTTAAACGTAAAATAAAAATTAAAATTTAATAATTTAGAAACATTTTTGTATTAAACAAACTTACAATTTAAAACCCATTAGGTATAATCATTTCTACAACAAATGATAAAGTAAATATAGCATTTAGAATAGAAAACCATATATTTGCCACAAGTTGAGTGAAAGATTACCTCCTCCTCCTCCTCTTCCACTATAGCATCGTGTGTGATAATTTAGGCGCGCTAATCACAGGCCGCCGGTCTCTTTGTCGAAGTGGGGTGGAACTTGATTGATGATACCGATTTCCAACTAATCTTCGTAGTTTCTACTCGCCATGCTATATGTTACCCCGATGAAATTACTTATAAATACAGGGGAAGTTTTTAAATTTATAGCTTTTTGGAGTCAATTATTTTTTTTGTATGCAATCGTGTGGTTTTTTCCTTTTTTTGTCTATATCTACTAGATTGTTGTAAAATAATTTGTATGGACAAAAAAATTTCAATCCAATTTTTTTCATTGGAAAAGTCAGAAAATCTTTTTTTTGGACTGCCCTAACGAATTAATACGTCAAGTTATAGTTTTCACGCTGAGTAGTTGAGACTGTCATTCTACTTGTCCACTTTAGCATCGAATCCACAACCATTGCGTTTACAATCACATATTTTTCCATTGCACCAAAACGGACTCAATTTATATAAAAATCATATTCATTTCTTTGTTCCCGGCAAAAAATATTATAAAATGTTAACCAAAATAAGGAATAGGAATATTCATTGGATTTTTAATTAAAGAAAACAACATTTCGTTGTAAGAGGTTTCCGATTGATTCCACTATAGTCGTAGTTCGCTTTTAAATGAAATAAAGTGAACACAGAGAGACAATTTTCATGTTTCACTCGAAATTGAAATCTGGCCCATTTTCATATTTTTTACCCATTTCTCTTTTACAATCACAACGCTCATCTATTTTTTTTCTTTGTTTTTGTTTGTAATTTACATTTCGTTTGTGAGTTCCTTTGCAATATCGAATAACATCAGTGGTTTTGATAAAGTTATGTTATTTATTCATAGTACGATTTATTGGATATATTTATTGGAAATGTGCATTACATATATCCATACATAAAATATCAAATGATAATATTCATTGTTTCTTAGGCTTGTACTAATACAGATTCTTTTTTGTATTCTGGTTGAAATGAAGAGCTAGAAGAAAACACAGATACATACAGACTGACACAAATAAACACACACTCTGCCTGAGTGTGTGTTTATTCAGTGCCAATAATCAATGATAATATTAGTTTATTTATTTAAATTTATATTTTCATTTCTTCGTTCTGGTGTCGAGGCAAAGCGCGGCGTTAAGTTCCGCCACTCAATATGCAATGTCCCCAGAATTCGGCGGAAAGTGGGAAACGGAGTGTCTTAACACTAGGTTCCCTCTGCCTACTTTGCTGTGTGCGGGATACAGCGTGAAGCTGATTTAGTCACTTAGATAATTGAAATAAAATATTTAAAGTCACATATTTGGGCGGCTGCGCCACGACTGGCTTATTTAAAGTAGTGCTCATATCACGTAAGTACAATACATTTAAACGAATAGACTTTAATTCCTCAAAAAGACGTCGGATGTGACGCTAAGAGAATGGAAATTTTAAAGTACTGTAAATCCTTGTCATTTTGTTCTCCGACAGCGATATTTGCCTTGTAGCTAACTAAGGTAAGTAGCGTAACTCGAACTCAAATGGTATGTTTTATTCAAATAGACTGTTATAAGCTTTTTGAATGACAGATAAGCTATCTTTAGCGAAGTTGACATGAAGAATTCTAAATAACTGAATATTTTAGGTAAAATATTTATTATAAGCGAGGACTTACGTATTCTAAACTAGAACCTAGACTGTATAATTTAGGACTATTTAGCTACCGCTTTCTTGGAATTATTATTTCTTAACTCTATTAGCACGTCAGTAGTCCTTAATTAACTGTTATTATTTGTGGCTTTCAGACGATATCGAAAGGTGTACGACCGTTTAACTTTGAAAAATATTGTTTTATATTAAGTTATTGAGATATTGGCGTAGATGTGTGTGTGTGTGTATGTTTAGAGGTTTAGTGGCATATATTGAGTTTCTTTTAAAACATCAAAGATCAGAAAATCTCGAATCATCGCGTGTAAAATGGCGCTGAGCGAAGAAATTAACATATTAAATATTTCATTCCACTCAAAGGAAATTGAATCCACACCCAAAAGTTAAAATTCCATCCAATAGCATCAACAACAAAAACAACAATCTAATGTGGTTTAGTATGATTAAATTACTATAAATGCCCGCACACGAAATGCCAAAAGGCATAATTAAACTGAGACAAGCAACACAAACAGTATTAGTACTAGCTCTGATATCAATTATGAACTCTAGGTGTTCATACCTACGCTGTAACAATACATATGAATTATGAATTTCCATCTGAAATCTGACATATTCAGTATTAATATTAAGATTAGGTTAAACTGACAACCAGTTGTTATATTATTGTAAACATGTTTAGATGTCATAATATTAAATGTATTTATTAAATATCCACTAAAATATATATTTTTAAGCATGACGTTGATTTCTGCTAGAAGCAGAGTAGGCAGAGGAAGTCTAGTGGTAAGACTCCTCACTTTCCGCCGAATTCTATATAATAATACAAAAATAAAAAAATGATTTCATAGTGTGACATATGGTGAATATCAAATGTACACAATATGAACAGAAATAATAATTTAGTGTGAAAATAAATAATATTTAAATAACAAACAGAAATTTTATCCATTTTTTTAAATCAATGAAAGAAATTAAAAACTCTTAACCTACATATGGAGTGTGGCTCTCTCCTACTGTATACTTTTATATTTCAATATTTCAGAGAAATAAAGCAAACAGACAAACAGTTATTGACTTTTAGTATATTGTATATAGTTTACCGATATAAAGAAATATTATCGACCCTATGGCGCAGTCGAGTGTCGGCTGTAAGTTAGGGTTTGGCTTCGAATTATTCAGAACTGCTAAGCCCAGAAGATTACACAATTTAAAATATTTTCATTTCCCCTTTACTTACATTTGAAAATTATGCGGAAAGAACGCAGTGTAAGACACTTCTGTTCTCCAATTTCAGCCGATTTCTGTAGTCATTGCGTGTTGGGGATCGAACCCCTAACCACCACGTTACACTCACACCCTTATGCCCTTGCGCTACGACGGTCTCAAAAAACATATTTAATTTACATAGAAAATATATAGCGTGCACAAAATTGCATTAAAATATAATTTGACCACTACAATTAAGTTAGAATATTTCTGTTTGCTAACCACTAAATATATTATGTTTAAATAAGCCGTATCGAAAGGCCTGAATAGAAACACGCGATGGTAGCGTGATCGACTGCAGATAGGGGCCACGCACCCCGCCTGTAACCACATAATAACCCCTTGATTGATGAATACATCCCTTCACGTTTGTGCGATGAGCCCTGACTGACTGCCAAAGACTTCCTCTAACCCCGATTAGTAGGCAGGAGTTGTATACAGACTTGCATATGTGTGTCTATTTGTAGATATATCAAACATATTGTTTCACGCTGTATCCCGCACAGAGGAGGTAGAGGGAACATAGTGTTAAGACACTCCGTACTCTATTTTCTGTTAGTTATATTTTACCATTCAAATACTATAACTATAATTAGAAATTAAATTTGAAGGTAATAACATATTTACCTAATGAGTATTTCAGCATATAACTTCATGAATACACCACATCCTGTTTGCATGATGAAACTATCAAACAACTTCCTGTGTGCCTTTGGGTACAGTATAATTTGTGGTTGTTATATTAGAGTGCGGTTTTACTATGACAATATTAGCTTTCTTATATTAATTATTTACTTTTTTCGTATATATAGATTAAAAACATATATTTGCATATATTTTTTTATGCAACAGTACAATTATATTGTAATTGAAAGACTATTCTAACAGTAAATGCGATGATTACGGGTTCAATTTCGACTTTTGGGAATATTATATGTAAAATATCTTTGTTTTCTCGTTCTACGCTTGCCGCCTACCTACCAGCGCGCCATGATAGCAAAGACAGAGAATTAGGTCACCACATCTTCTCGGCCTGACTGCTGAAAATAGACAAATCTAATCCTATAGCAAGTCCCCCTCCAAGCACACAAAAGCTTACGCTTCTTAAGCCATGAGTGTCTGTGTTTAAATGTTTTTCGCGAATCACATTAATCTCTTGGCTCATTTATTCCTTTGTAAGGAACACCCAGGGCCTAAACATTAATATTCAACTTGATTTATATCCTCCAGAGGATCCAGACAGCACTTACCATTATTTAAGATGCTCCAGGATAAATTCATTGAAAATCTCTACCCTTAAAATAATAGGCTATGTCAGGGAAATTCAATAAATCAAATGTTTTAATTGAAAATGAAATGTTATAGAAATGTGATTTTTACTATTTTTGGGTAGTTTGACAAATGTATCTGTTGTTTTTTGGTGAGGTATTGACATGACTACCCTGATAAATCATAAAAAAATATATTTTATATTTCCATTGTACGTATATTTGTCTTCAATTTTTTAAAACTATTTCATACATATATGTTTTCAAATATTTTTACATAGTTCTATAGTGAACTACAGTTCGTAGAACTAAAACAAAAAATTGGGAACATAAAACTAGGGATAAAGCTTGAAGCTAAATTAAGTTTTTCAAGTTTATTATGATAATACACAAATATCCTAACTTCTTCTAATACATAATTCACAAAGTCTATTCTACATATAGATTTATTGTATGCAATCCTCAGTTGGTAGCAAGTTAGTGTGCTTGAGATGCAACGGCGACTTCAGAATGGCATTGAATGAAATGAGATGCAGTACGTTTGAATTATTCATAGAGTTTTAAAGAAGGACTAATCGAGTGAAACGGTTCAGAATTTCGAACTTTCTGGAGACTTCGGTTGTTCAGTGTTGGAAATAGGCTTATTTGTGTTTGCATGTCTTATTTGTATTAAATGAATGTAGGATATAATCTTAGCAAGGAGTGATAGGGTAGCCTAATGCTTAGAGACTCCAGTTCCCTTTTTTTTAACTTCACACTATGTCCCGTGCAAAACAGGGTAACCTGGGAACCTAGTGTTAAGGCACTCCGTTCCCCTTAAGACACTTCCGTTCTTCATTTTCCGCTTTATTCTTCGGGGTTAAGAAGACTTTAGGGAACTTAAGTTTCTTTATTTTTTATATTTACCCCTTGAGGTATTTTAAGCTCTAGTAATAACTAGTTATTTAATTCAATTATGTTGTTTCTGTTTTCATTAAAAATTGAAGGCGCTGCCTTTCAGCGGTGAAAACTAATTAAGTCTAAGCTTAACGAAGTTTGTCTATAGATAGAAAGGAACTCGAGTAAAGATGGCAACCTATTTTAGCTAACAGTTTAAAGGCGATCGCTAACTCTTGAAAACTTTAACTGGTATATGTCGATGTATTTAAGTGTTTTATTTTTACACTATATTCTATATATATTTTTACACTATATTCTATATAGTTCTATATATACGTGGTTGTGGGTTAAATATTTTGTCTTTAATTAATTCCGTATAAGCATTTTTGACTCGTCAGTTACGTAGTTACATACATATATTTTAAAAGACTTGTAAGAATAATCTTTTTTAAAATAGGCGAAATCCTTATCAGCGTTTACCGCTAACTGCTCGTTTTTTCTAATCAAACGCTTTACGTATTTTAAATATATTTTTTTATACATAACAACTATACTAAAATAGTCAACTACTTTTTCATAAACACACTTAAATAACATTAAATTAAAAAGAAGCGGGCGAAACCGCGCAGACTACTAGTGTTTTACGTATATTTAGTTATACTTGATATTAGGTTAGCAAATGAAAATTAATTACATGAAGACGCCCATGTTAATTTTCGAAGAGTTACCGGTGCCTATAAATAATTTCATCATTAGTTCCCTTATAATAAGTTTATCTTCAAATCGCGTGTAAGTTGATGATACTAATAGTAATTAGTACTCTTCCATCACTAAATGACTAGCAAACACACATCCGGAATTACGTGGCATCAACCCTGACATTTGTAAAGTAGGTTCTTTGGGGAGTGCACTAAAGAGATGACTACTAGAGATCTAAGAGAACTACTCGAAATTCCTCTGTGAATAGAAAAAACAGGATTTGCGTTTTATACTTCATATAAATTAGCTATTCATAGCTTTGGGAAGTATGATGGCTTAAAAATTTGTAATTAGTCTGAAACCATGGTGGAGCCATGGGACATCTATTGACTGTACAGTGTACAGTACAGTACACAATAATTGTGAGATCAATTCTCCCTTTGGAGAGTTATTGTATTAAAATTTTCTGGTAGACTATCTGATATAGTGGACAAAGACAAAGCGCGGCCTTGAATTCTGTCACTCAACACGTAATGTCTCTATAACACCGAGTTCGATCTACCAACCCTGCTATGCGATACAATCCGCAAACCTATTACTATAAAACCAAATGTTATTAAAGTACAAAAGAAATAAATATCAGATATTGTTCTGAAAATGTCTCATTACATATTCCTCACACTATTCTTCATAAAAGTATCAAAAAAACATATACCATTTTGCTGGAACAATATGTTTTCGCGGACCATAAATATGTTCAATCTCTGTCACCAAGCGTAATTTTAATATATCATTATTCAGGTCTCGTACAAGGCCTTGTATATTATTCAATTGGGGTACTTCTGTTCGGGCATTTTCGGAGATTTCACGTGCAATATAAATCACAATTTCCGCTTTTATTTAATTTTTTTCTGTCTTATACTTTCATGAGACGCTCCAAGATTTATTTCTAAATACTTGAACACCTTTATGTATCAGTGGATTTTTTTTATCTTTATTCATTTCTCGCATTATCCAGAATAGGCAAAAAGTAATCGGAGAATTCAGACTCTGTTTTCAATTTTTCGCCTCTTATTGTGCCCTCTCTAAGGCATCTACTCAACGAATTTGCGATTTAAAAAAAATGTCGACTTTTAACAATCAACCTCATGTAAGAATTGTTAAGAGTTTTTTACCAATTTAATAAAGATGAAGGGGTATTAAATATTCAATTATTTAATTTCTTTGCACTGGTAACGAGGCCAAGCGCGGCGTTAAGTTCTGTCACTCAACACACAATGCCTCAAGAATTCTAGGTTCTCTTCTGTCTACCATGAAATGTGCAATATACAACGTGAAAAAAATATGATCTAATTAACATTTTAATATACATATTATTATTTAAATCAGCCATTTAGTATTATTTTTGTGACTGGTACTAGATAATTCAGTTGATAATTTAATTACATTAATGATGAGGATGGGACTATGGTTGCGCTGGACAGCGTTTGACTGTCAACATAATATTTGTAGATTAAATTCTCATTCATGGGAATGCTCATATTAAGAAAAATAACAACGCAAAGCACGGTGTTGAATTCCGTCACTAAACAACGTCCTGAAAATTGGAGAAAACAGAACGTGATAACACTACCCAATCCTAACCATATCTTTTATGCTAAGGTAGTAAAAGCATGACCTGCTTTTTATAATAATAATCTCTATAATTGGTGGATCCATGGAAAGATGATACGCCTGGCTAAGGGCAAAAAGAAATGGCGGTAATTATTATGTGCGTTAAGAAAACATCCGTAGAGGCTGAAGTGTACTATCCCACTCAATTAGACCCGACGAGGTACTAATTGTTACAAGATAATGAGACTAATAAAGTTTTACGTGTATCTTGCAATGTTGGGATAAAATTAATTAATTTTAGCTTCTGTTTTAAGTTAGGAAGAGAATATAGTGAGTATTCTCACTGTTTTCACTTTTTAAATATTTGATTTGTCGTGTTAGTGTTCACTTCTGATGACAATAAAATTAAATATAATCAACATTGGTGTTAAAGAGTCTGATTTATAAAATACCATATATCATAAAATATCTAGAAAGTTTGTTTTTATTTATTTAACTAATATTTTATTAAATTATGGCTCTAAATTGGGTACATAAGTCATAATATTAGGTATTTTGAACACGATTATTATGAGTTTGATCCCAACTCGGGGTAATTATGTTTTTTATTTTCTCTCTCAAGTAGATTCCATACTCCTTATCTTTTGCGTCATTAAGTTCTGCCATTCAACACGCTTCGTTTCCAAACAGAGAACGGACGGAGTGTTTTAACTTTATAGTCATATATTTACCAGTTTATGTTTTAAAATAAAATATATTCTTTTAAAATCTAAATACAAATTTCAACTGAGATTGTTTTATTTATTTACAACTTAACTAATATAAAAATCTATTACAATAAAAAACTTTTTAAAGTTGAAACTTTTTAATACATAAAATAGTTGGGAGCTAAATTAAAGTTACGTTCATTTTATTTAGTTAGTAACTAGCACACCTACACCTTTTTAATGGCCCAGTATGGAGAAAAGTTGTGTTACAGCTTCCATTTCGAACTGATTAAAACTGAGTATATTTTTGGATGATATAAAAAAAAACATAATTATATAAATTAATAATCTTTAAAATTATTTCTGTGATGAATTGGTTCGTGAAGTATTACTGTACTTATATTTGTAAACGTTTTATATATTACACACGTACGCGATAGGTCATGGGTTCGATTCCCACTCGAGAACATGAAATATTTTCATTTCTTAGCTGTGCAAGGACATTGCATACATTTTTTAACCTTTAAACTTTGTGAGGCTTAAATTAACACCCTATTCCCTTTTTATGGTATAAAAGATTTGTATTAAGAAAACCTCTTACCACTTTCAACATGAATTTACCCGTAATGGTCATTAATCAGCTTTTTTCCCTCGCTCTGCAGATAGTTCAAATTACAGCGACACGCTTTTCTTATGAACGCAGCGGATGCTGCGCAATTTGTTTTTTATACGTCTTTTTTACTTGTTTAGGATTATGCTATAAAAATATATGGATATAAAATTTTCTGTTTCACAGATAAAAATAAATATTAAGGAATTTTAATTTTTGGTTTACAGAAAATCAATTTTGATTATCTATATATATAAAAGGACTTGTCCTCACTGACTGAGGTAAGACGCACGCACAGCCTTAACCGCTGATGGTAGAAACGTTAAATTTGGACAAAAGTTTACTTTCGTAATCTGGACATCCACTAAGAAGGGATTTTGAAAAATTTTAACCCAAAGGGGTGAAATAGGGGTTCAAAGTTTGTATGGAAAAAAAATTAAATCGGCACCGATTTTTATAAAATTTGAAATTTAGATTTTTAAAAGTATTTAATTGAACACGTGTTTCATCGTTTTCTAGAATTCTCCCTTTAAGGGTGCAAATAAGGGGTTGAAAGTTTGTACAGATTTTTTTTTAAATCGGCACCAATTTTTATAAAATTTGAAATTCAGACTCTTAAAAGTATTCAATTGAACACATGTTTCATGGTTTTCTAGAATTCTTCCCCTAAGGGTGCAAATAAGGGGTTGAAAATTTGTATGGAACAATCTTTAAATCGCCACCGATTTTTATAAAATTTGAAATTTAGACTCTTAAAAATATTTCATTGAACACATGTTTCATGGTTTATTAGAATTCACCCCTAATTACGCAAGCGAAGCTGCGCGCGTCCGCTAGTAATCTATAATTACTGAGTGAATTTTTGGCATAACTTGACAATATTGTAACATTTATTTCGTTGAAAAATACCTAAACACCTAAAAGTAAGAATTTGCAAAAATAAGTGGTTAGTGTAGCTTTCCCTGCCGCTTCACTCGTGTAAGCAAATGGAAATAAATAGGAGTTACACATGTTTGGCTCTCCCGCGTAGGTAAATGTGCCCTTATGGGTTTCATCAAAATGTCCCAAATGTGGCCACACATACCGGGGTAGGCAGAGGAAACACGGGAACCCATGCAACTTGGGAGTGTTACGATACTTACTCCGTTCCAATTATTACGACACTTCCGTTCCCCATTTCCCGCCGAATCCTGGAGGCATTCGTACTGACTGGTAGAATCAATGCTATGCTCTGCTTCGTTACCATAGAGAAGAAATGAAAATATTAGGTAAATATTTCACTTCCTCGAGTGTAAATCGAACCCGTAACCTGTCGCATTAACAGTCGCACTGGCCTCCAAAAATGTCAACTAAATATTTATAAATAATAGTAAACCACCTCCTATCTGGCTTGCAATATAATACACGAACACCACTTAAGCAACAAAAAAAACAAAGTCCAATATCTAACCCGCGGCTCCCAACTTTGTATTGTGAAGTAATGTGCCAGCTAATTCTATGTCAAGAATGCTAAGTGGCCCGACCTACTGTGCCGAGTGTTTCGAGTCCCCATTTTTACTTGTGTACCCACTCCCATCGGGGTCGCGAGCTATTTTTATTTAGCATTTAAAAGATATCTGCAGTGATACCTACTTTTTTTCTCTTATTGCCCGGAGTAAAGAATATTTTTTTTGTTTTTGCTGTGAAAGTTGTTTATGCTGACCTTACTGCGGAATGATATGTTAGTGTAAAGTTGTTGTTGATTTTTATTGTCGCTGTTTTTTTTTCTTTTCTCGTGCTGTATTCCGCATAATGTAGGGTATGCTGAGGGAATCTAATGTTAAGACACTCTGTTCTCTGCTTTTTGCCTAATTTTCGAGATATTGCGTGTGGAGAGTACCGCAACTTAACGCCGAGTTTTGTATTGTTATCACAGCGAATGAATAAAAATAATTCATTCCCTCGATTCTGGACAACCTTCTTATTTATGTGGGAATTACGTATCTTATGTATTTTGCATTATAAAAAGGACAAAAAACTCAACTAGCTTTTTAGTTCTTAAATTATTAAAACTAAAATATTCTTTAAATTACACCATAGCAATTTTAAATTGTCAAATTAAAAATGTCAGTAGTGTTAGTTCTAGGACCTAGACATTGTCAAACTAGAGAGAAGAAATACGTGTGTCAGTTATAAATTAAAATATCAGTGAAAGAATTTTTAATTCACATTCATAGCGATTGCAGTCATTCAGATTGCAGTCATATGAATAGCAAATGTCAAGTCAACTTATTGAAGTATTCTTCTGTTATAATTAAATTTTATTAATATAGAAATTCTTTGTTTCAGGTTATTTCTGGCATATCACAGACTTCCACTACGATCCACTTTACACAGCTCAGGGCGACACTAGAAGACGTAGGTACAAAATTGTAAAAATAAAAATATCTATTCTCTATTATTTTGTTAAGATCGGGTTCTGGGGTTTGATTCCCATAAATCTGGGTACTAATATTTATCGACGTATAACTTTATCAGCATATTATACATACTTACATACTAAAAAATAAAATATTATACAAATTTATATTTATATAATATTTTTTGTAGATTGTCGAAGAGCAGACGAGCGTGGAAGTTCAGGTCACCACCGAGCGCTGGGCCGCTTGGGGGACTATTCATGTGATAGTTCCTTGGAACTGATACAGTCTGCGTTAAGATATATGCGCACGCGCCATTCAGAAAACGTAGAATTTGTACTTTGGACTGGGTAAGTAAAACAAACAAGCTTATTAATTTGATATTGTAGTTAAGTTGATGTAGCATTAGCATTTTATTTAATTATTTTTGTTTAACAAAATCAAAATACGTTTTACTTTATGTTAATTAAATTTATTTTTCACTTTTTAGTATATTGTTTGGGGTCGGTTTTTTTTATTTAAAATTAATTTAATTTTACTTATCAATAAATAATCATCATCATCATCAATCATCCAAATATAGGCCAAATCTTTTAGAGAATCTTGAGTTCTTATAGCTGGTGCAATCAGGTCCTCGTCGGATTTGGCTCCCTCTTTTTTTTTCGATGCGAAATATTTAAAACAATTTAAGCATATGTGTGGGTTCGACTCCATTGAGGAAATAAATTATAGTTAATAATATTTTCATTTCTTCGTTCTGGTAACAAGGCAAAGCGCGGAATTGAGTTCCATCACTCGACACACAATACCTTGAAAATTCAAATGAAAGTGGGGAACGGAGTGTGACTGCTATATACGGGATGTAGGGTAAAGCTTAAAAAAAATTACATACAATTTATGTTTTTCCTATAGGGACATAGTAGCCACACAATACTCCAGCAACGAGGACAACAGGTACCAGGCGATCAGGAACGTAACAGAGCTACTCCGTATGACGTTCAGTTCGCACTTCGTGTTCCCAGTCCTCGGCCATACGGATCCCGCGCCTTCCGAGACGTTGACAAACCTGTGGAGCCACTGGCTGCCCATGGAAGCTTTGCAGACTTTAAAAAATGGTAGGTTGTGTATATTATTATAATATTATGTATTTTTATAAGAGAACCTGTGAAAAGAATTTATTCTAGAGTGGTGACGCACTTCGGCAATGATAATGATAATAAAGAAAGAGATATCTTTATATTATTTTATTAATGTAATTTTCTTGAATAAGTTGTTTCGTGTACGATATTTTTAAAACAAAAAACTTAAAGCCATCTTGGCGCAGTGGTAAATACTGAAAGCGGTATCTATGGATTCAATTCCCATTTCTTTATCTATCTTTATGTATATTTCGATTGTGTTGACTTTGTAGTTTGATTATTATTTTCGGAGATCCAAAGCATCGTAGACCTTGACATGAATGGTCTTGATAGAGTAACAGACTTACAATAAAGTGATCCTATAAGTGTTTCGTTTTTCCTTTTGAAGTACGAAGCCCAGAAAAAAATATAAAAAACAGGAAAAATAAAAATTTTATAGGTACTATTTTTTAAAAAACATGCCACGGTAATTTCCTAAAGTAATTTGATTATAGGTAAATTAGGAAGCTCCCCCTTTTAATATTTCTTAAAAGAGTGAATATTAATTGGTGGAGTAAACAAGGCACTTCGTTTTAATTGAAAAGTCGAAATAGATTACTAAAGGAGTGAAGGAAGGGAGTGTAACAAGCACTTTAAAATTTGAAATTTGCAATTTTGAAAATATTTATTTTATGCATTTTTTTTTAATTATGAACTTTGGAAACTATATATAGGAAACTATATTTTATTAATACGATTTGAGTTATAAATATTAATTTATTATTCTTTAATATTTACTTGAGCATGCCACCGTAAACGCGACTGGTTTTGGGTTTAGTTTCCACTTGAGTAATTGAAATATTTAATATTTTCATTTCCTCGCTCTGGTAACGAGGCAAAGCGCGGCGTTGAGTCCCGCCATTGAACATGCAATGCCTTAACACCTAATTTTCTATATTTTGTTTTAAATATCAGCTTAAAAATGATATTAAATATTCATATCACGCTACACTGACTAATAATATTTAAAAAAAATCAAATAAAAAAACAAATATAATAATTTTCTAAATGAAAATTTGCAAATCTGTATTAAATTACCTACGAGATACAAACAGTGTCAGCACAAATCCCGTCGATACTGCCCTCAAAGGAAAAGCTAGAAAAACCTTAGTAAATTGAATAGCACTGTACGATGCACTGGCGCCCATTCCACTTTGACGCCCCATCCTCTGCTATCCTCAGTTTTTGCTAATCGGATGAAGATAAAGTTTTTCTGCAGCCAAGTTTCGTTAAATTCGATTTTAGTATCAGCAGTTCGTGACGGTTTTTTTAGTTTTGTTTGTTTCTTCTTTGTTTTTTTTTGTTCTAGTTTTTTGTATTGTTTTTGTTTTTGCTGAGTATTTTGGTGTTTTTGGATGTATTTTTTTAGCAGCGAAATAAGGCATTTCAGATATAGCAGGGTAGACAGAAAAAACTTATAGTAAATAATGTTAAGACACTTTGCTCCCCACTTTCCGATTAATTTTAGAGATATTTCCACTTAATTTGGCGGAACTCAACTCTGCGTTAGTTGGAATTTCATTTCTTGAAACTTGTAGTGTTTTTTTGTCTACTGTTTGACTACTGGGGAAATAAAATATTTTCATAAACTATGCTTCCGTCTTTTATTAAATACAATTTCTTCAGTATAAATTATCACAAGATATTTTACCCTCGAGAAAATATATACATTTCATATCTTTTAAAATAATTTCAACAAATTCCTCACCTTAAACGATTCTGACATTTGACATTTTGCGGTGTTGGATATCACCACTCAACACCTAATGCCATTAAATGCGGAGAAGCTGGAAGTGGAGTAATGTACATAATATATTTATATGTACCATTATTTGTATGTGCAAGTGCTATATCATGTTTTCTTGAAACTTTTAGACTTTGAACCGATTATCCATTATTCGTTAGGTCGTTGTAGCGCAAAGCACACTGCGCCTGTAGACGCAAGGGTTGTCGGTTGGATTTTCGAAATTTTGAGTACGATTCTTATGAGGAAAAGGAACTATCTTAACGCAGAATAGAGAATCTAGACACTAGGTTTCCCTTTGCTCATACTGCTATATGTGCGGTACAGCATAAGGCTAAAAAAAGTTAAGCTAGCTGTAAGTACTACAGCTGCACTGTATTCTGCATAAAGCAGAGTATACAAAGAGAAACAAGTTAAGGCACTCCGTTCTTCACTTTCCGTATAATTTTCCAGATGCTTTTTATGACGAATTGTAGCCAGTATCGTCGCGTTTCCTCAATTTCCGTTTAATTCTGGAGGCATTGTTGAGTGGCGGAACTCTACTCCGCTATATCTCATATACGTATCATTTCTTTTAATTATCTATGTACCAAGTAACGATACTTAATTTTTCTATCCAGGTGGTTATTACACGATAGAGCAATCACATAGCAAATTAAGGATCGTGGCCCTCAACACGAACCTCTTCACCGTCAGCGAGGCTAAGAACGCGCACGCGAAACGTCAGTGGGATTGGTTAGACGGCGTGCTGGAGAAAGCCACGGCTAATAGCGAAATGGTGAGTGCTAATTGCTTTATTATTCGCTTGTCTGAAGTGGAATGGGTAGATTTGGTGTTTTTTATTGTAAGATAGTTATTCCGTGGAAAGTGAGGAACGTAAGTGTCCTAATCGGAGCGGAGTGACTTAACACTATGTTTGCAGGTTACCTCTGCCTACCTTTCTATGTGCGAAAATAAAAAAAATGAAAATATGCATGGAATTCACATAATTTACATTGTCATTTAAAATATCACATTGGATGAAAGCTGTTTGTGTATTGACGAATTGACAGTCGTAATGCTTGCGTGTGGCATATTATAGGGAAGGCAGCAGTCGGGACTTTCAAGCAGTACGATACTAGTAAATATGATGAACTGAAAAACGCTTACAAATTATAAAATAAATATAATATGATGTTTCGTAATTAAACATCTAATGGCACAATCTGATAAGAATGAGTTTCTTATGATGGAAAAAAAAGTGTAGGACAACACATATTGTCGATCAAAGTGAGCTCTATAGTATTAGTATATTGTTAAATTTCCTCATTAAAATGGCCAAAAAAACGAACGCTTTTTTTTGGCCATCGTCGCGAGCGAGGAAATGAAGATATTATATAATAACTCCCGAGTGAGAATCGAACCCATAAGCGTCGCGATTACTGTCCAAATTAATTAATATTTTTCTAAAGAACTACTATATAAACGAATATATATGAAGATTTTTAAAAAGCACTTGAAAAATAATCACACTACTATAATTTATATAAATAAATAAATAAGTAATTGAGAATGAATGCTTAATAAGATCAACCTATTTTTAACTCCAGTACAAATAATGAATCGTATAATAAAAAAAATCTGAATGTATTTATTATGTGAAATTCCAATGCAATTAAAAGTTAGCCTTTTGTTTCTATTTTAATGATGCAATTTCGCATTGTCTCTGGATCACATATTGTTATTTCGTTTGTATGAAATTAACCAGTTCACTGAGAAGTAAAAGGAGGTATTGTGGCTATAATGGATTAGTTTCTAATGATACTCCAAGTTGCCTTGCGTTGATTTATATTGATGCTATTTTATGACTGAGACATGGGGGTTGTGGGTTCGATATTATTAATTTTAACTTAACTATTTAAATAAAAAAAAAAAAATAAGTGAGTTAATACAATAATAACTTTTAACTTTTGTAGTACTTCAGAGAACACCTCATCATTAAATTTATATTTTTTAATTTCTATAATATAAAACAAATCTTTCAACTGCTTTTAAGCCAACATGAGGTATAAATTATACGAGTTCAAATCAAATTCAAATATAATTCGGAAAATATCAACAATTTCATATAATTTCAGTAGTTATTACGTGAATGAGTTTCTAATCTTGTAATTTATGAAAGCAGCGCCGGACTTCCCCGTGTGGTTCCGGCAGCGGGTAGTTATGATACCGACCGCTAACAACTAGTATTTAGGGTGCCTTTATGAATTTTGTTTTTTTTTTCTTTTCAATGTTGATTTTTTAATTACTAAATGATTGAATTTTATTTAAAAGAAAAATCTAGAAAATAATGTGTCTTAATGTCTGTTATTTTTGGAGACATTCCGTGTTGGATGATGGAATTCAACACCGAATTTTGTCTTGAATTTTTTTTTTCAACTTTTAGGTCAACAATCAGTGTGACAGTTCCAGACTACAATACATCGATTATTTTATTTATTTACCATATTTATATACACTTTGTCTATTTAATAACAAAGTTAAAATTACAGCAAAACTCAACATTCTCATTCATTTAAATTTAATACATATATGAACATTTGTACCAAAGGAAAATTACTAAAGTAACCTAAGTTTAGTGGAAACTTAGAGCTTTATTTCAAACAATTTCACAAGGAAACCGTTTAAATATAATTTGAGACGTAATCCTCGCGAGCCTTGTAGGCGAGGTGCGTTCAGGAATGTTTCCGCATTCACAATTATGAGTCATTACGAAGCGCGGTAATATATCAACGTGACAAACGTAACCTAACTGAATTTATGTAAATAGGCTTTATGCGTTCTTTACTTCGCATTATATGCTTCTAAGATGTTTCTTAATTCTTCTTTTAGATTCGCGTTGTATCCCTCACATAGCAGGGTAGGCAGAACTTCTAATCGCCACTTTCAGTGGAATTCTGGGGCACTGAGTGTTGAGTGGTGGAACTTAATGCCGCGCTTTGCCTTAACACCAGAGCGAAGATATAGAAATATAAATATAAATTTAAATAAATATTTTATCTCCTCGAGTGGGGATTGAACTCACAACCAGTCGAATGTAGTCGCACTATTATAATCATTCTTTCGAGTGTGAATCGAACCCACAACTCTCTGACACCATGAAACTCAAATATATATTTCAATCCATCATGGATTTCTACATATCCTATAACTTATACAGTATGATATATTATTCGTTATTTACATACTGTCGATCAATCGCCGTCCTAAAGCGTTGGCGTTGGAAAAATTTGGCACATGTAGAGTATTCATATTTAATGTAAGCAGTCGCTGTGCGCCTGTTTCCCGGCAAATATTGCCACGAACAAATATAGGTGATGAGAAAAACATTTTTTTAAATTTTATATGGATTTTGAGGACGTCCATTGTGATATAGTATGGTGTGAATGGGACTTTTGGTTTATACAGTCTAAAATAATGTTGCTAGTCTGAAAAATTTGCTAATTATATTCTTTTTGCAATTATAAGTATGATTTAATTGTTTGGATGTAATAATTATCGAATATTTTTAAACCTTTTAAGTTTACATTAGAGAAGAAAAATATATTTTTAGAAAACGTATTAAAATGAAAATTTTTAAAAGTTTTCCTAAAAAGTATAATTGAATATTTCTGCACGCAAATAACAGGATATAGAATAATAGCTACTTTTAAATTTTTAATTGAATTTTTTGATGTGAAATATCATTATTGACCTTTTACGGTTAATTAATAAAAAAATGGAAATGAAAAGATGAAAGCATATTATATTATTTGTAAAAAAACCTTACAAAGAAGCACAGTAACGTAATTTCCGATATATTAATAGGAGGAAGTGTTCCCAGCATACGTTATTCCTTGAAAGGGTTTGCAAAATCAATTTATGCCTGATTTTGTCGCCTCACGAAGCCTGGGATTTGGGGAAATTTCAACAAAAAACACTTCAAGGACGTTGTTTGTACAAAATAAATCGAACATATTATGATTCGTTTGTTTTCCGAATCCTTTAGAGTAATACGTTTGCGTTACCATTGCATAGCGAGGTTGAGTGACTTTTAAGAAAATATATAGTATATAATATATTTATTATGTTGTACATAAGATTTAAGATAGTTATATATGTAAAAAATATTAATTATCAAAAATTATGCATTCTATGCAGAGCGTTAAAATCCAATCGCACAATGCCTCCAGAATTCGGCAGAGTGCAGGAAAATTAAATGTCTTAATGGAATAAGACAGGTTCCCCAGGTTCCCTCTGTTCCCTTCTACATGGGGGATACGACATGAAATAAAAACCACTAGTTTCATATAATATCAAAACTAACACTAATGTTATCTCATCAGGTATATATAGTAGGTCATGCTGCTCCAGGCTCCGACTCCGGGTACACAGTCGATGCTAATAATAAATATTTGGGACTGGTTCGTCGCCACGCGCGGATCATCGCTGGACAATTCTTTGGGCATCTACATGTTGATACCTTCAGGGTTATATACGATGATGGTATGTATTTTAAAAATTCTTTATTTTGATTATTTTTTTTTGTATTCTGGATGTTTTTTATGTTGTTTGTCTATTTGTATTTTTTTTTATTAAATGCTGAAGGATAACACAGCACTTTTTAGTTAGAGTAAATTGAATAATTAATAATATTCTTACTTCCTTGCTCTTGTAGCGAGACAAAGAATGGTGTTAAGATCTGCCACTCAACAAGGATTTGGCAGAAAGTGGAAAACGGAAATGTTAATTTGGAGCGAAAAGTGTTGTTTAACCACGCCTGATAACCTTGTCCCAACACCACGATGACATTGTTGATTTCATATGAAACGATACAGCTATGAACCGTACATCGATCAGTCCACTTAAAATTCAAGACAGAGAGAGTATTTAGCACACACCTATATCCCGAATACCTGCGGGTGATGCGGCGGCACGATCGGATTAGCGCCTCACTGCGTGGCTGTATTGTGCTGTAACGCTTAAAGCTGTTCAATTTCGGGGTTTCCTTTGTCATCCCCCGAAATATTGATAAAGTTGATAGTTTTATCATGGAATATGTGAACCGATTTTATTTTAGGCTGTTAAATTGAAAATTTTGTTATAGCTTTACCCTGTATCCAGTATTCTGCAGGGTTGGCAGGGAACTTTGTGTTCAGATACTCGGTTCCCCATTTTGAGAATTTGGAATTTCCCGAATTCCCGCCGAGTGGCAGAACTCAAAGCCGCGCTTTGCCCCGAGCGAAGAATTGAAAATATTAAATATTTCATTTCTTCGAGTGGGAATCGAACTCACAACCTGTCACATTTACAGTCACACGCTAGTTCCTCTTTGCCACGCTGTTTGCACGTCCACAAATTAAGCTTATGCTGAAAATAAAAAAAGCTACTCGAGTTTTTACGGCATAATTAACGAAATATTATTGTGATTATAACGACCTACTAAAAACATAAACGAATTTCTTTGAAAAAATATTTCAGAATTCTGCTACCAAAGTCAAAGTAAAAACAAAAGTTAAAATATATAATAAATAGCCATTGAGTTAATATTTTTCGTTTTTCACGCTACTTTGCGACGCTGAAATGTTCGAAGCTAATAATTGCGTGTGTTTAAACACGAACTAACTTTTTTCGTACCATTTTAATGATGCCGTGAACCAAAAGTCGCATGTTCAACACAGCCTACAATTTTACAGAAACATTTAAATCGATATCGTTTGATGATAAGTGGAGAACTTTAGAAATATCGCATTTTAAATAACGGTTGTGGTTGAAGTACCATGTTTGTTTGATTGACGGCGATTGTACCTTTTGTTAAGTATAGTTAAATTATTATACTAGTTGTCGCTTGCAACTTTGTACGAACTTGTTTAAGGTGTAAAATGTTATTTAATTCCGTTCCCGTAGAAATGAGTGGTTAGGGGGGTCCTCCATGCCCCACCTAAGTAGGTACATTTCAACTTAATTTTCTCGAATGGGAACCGACCCCACAACCATCACGTCTGTACTCATTACTGTTATTCATATTATGATTAATTAAAATCACTTTTTGTTTAGATCAACCAGTCTCGTGGGCGTTTTTAGCGCCGTCCGTGAGTCCGTATCACGGCTCTTCAGGGTCATCGAATCCAGGACTAAGGTTATACAAGTTCGATTCAGATACTGGCAAGGTAATGTATGACAAATATACACTATGAATTCTCTTAAAATTGATTTTACTGAATATATTCTTTTTTCTATCTAAAATAAAATTATTATTGTAAATGTTTTGGATGAGACTGGCATATTGCTAAGCTTATTCTTTATAAAAAATCTCGATAACAACTAATAAAATAAGAAATTCTTTTAAAATAACATCACAACTATGGTACTGAAACTATAGTAATATTATATTATTTTATTTCTATATATATAAGTTATTTTCGAAATAACAATGGTTTATTAGATTGCGAATAGATACACCATCAAAAGATATTCCATCAAAATAGCTTTGCGTCGAGCCCATAATAAAATAAAGTGGTCGGTGTACGGCGAATCGATAACAAATCAAAGAGCTACGTCGGTACGAGGAATGGGTCTTATATGGAATATGGATATATCTATATATTTAGGTATATTTTATGTGCACATTACACGTAAAATATATACATACGTTCCTTAAAATATATATTAACCTTTCGTGTTGGTCAAGTAAATAAATTAATATAATCGGTATTTCGTCTGGTAGTTACTTCGATTCCCACTCAGGTAAATGAGTAATTTTTATTTCCTTACTCTAGTAGCAAGAGTGAAACATTGAGATTCGTCACTTAATACGTAATATCTCGAAAGTTTAGTGTGAAGTGGAGAATGGAGTGTTTTAACATAAGGTTTCCTCTGCCGAACCTGTTATATATTATAGTTACAGTGTGAAGTTTAAAAAAATATATATAATTGCATTGCAAGCTTGAATTACTTAAGAATCTGCATAGTCATTATTTTCTTTTGTCATATTTATTTTAAGTGTTAGTGGCGACTTCTAACAAAGAAATAAAGTAAAAACGTAACAATACTTTAAATAATTAGTTTGTCTCTCTTTTATAGACAACAGAACATAATTTTTAATATTATTTACTTATTTAACAGGTACTAGACTACACACAATTCTACCTTGACCTAGCCCTAGCTAACCGAGCGGCAGCGGGAGCGGGAGCGGGCGCGGTAGCGGGGGCGGAATGGACAGCGGAGTACAACTTAACACAGTATTACGTGTTGAGAGACGTATCTGCTGAATCTTTACACCATTTGGCTGATAAGCTTCAAGATACGGTCATGTTCAATAAGTGAGTTATTTTTCCATATTTGAATTTAATATAAAATGTCAAATCTCTTTAGTATATTTTTTTATATATTATACGTTCTCCACCTACCGGAAGCTGGTCGATTTCTGGATACATTACATGTTGATTGTCGTAACTAAACGCCGTAAATACCTATACAACCAATAACAACCCTCTTCCAGATACCTACGAGCGTACAACGTAAAACTCGACACATCCGACAACTGCGACGGTGCGTGTGCGCATCAACACTTCTGCGCCATCACGTGCCTGGAGCACCGCGTTTACACGCAATGCGTGGAGGCGGCGGCAAGTGCGCTTGCTGCTTCGCGATCAGTTCGAAATATACCTGTTTTTAATATTATATTTGTTTTTGTTTGTGTTATTCTGCTTTTAGTTGGTTAGGTTGGTTCAGGTAAGTCGTTTTTTGATCGGGATTCGTAGTTCTGAATTCGTTTTGAATTTCGTTATTGGTATTTGTATGGAAAAAATATTGCTTTGTTTCCAATTTCATTACGTTCTAGTGAATAAAACTACTATACTACATATAAAAAAATAGAAATAAAATACCTAAAAAACTAAATTTCCTATCAACTACGAATTCTGATTATTACGACGATATATGAATTTCATTGGGATTTGTGCGTTATAAATAACAGGTTTTGTGGTTATGCTCAGGCTATTTGTGATACGAGACGTTACTGTTACTATTAAACGATTCGTTGCGCTTATCTTTTATATTTTATCTTTTTTTACCTTTAGTCTACTTTTATTACCTTTAGTCTAAAAGTTCTAGCTTAGAATAAATTGTGTCAAATTTAATTCAATATCCAATTTCTTTTTCAACGTGGTGTTAGACTATAGCTTCGTTTAGTTAGGTTTTACTATATATATGTTATATGTTTATATGTAATATGTAGCGTATGTAACTATTTGTAGCTAATAGGTAATCGAATTTTTATACTGCAGTATTCGGCGTCAACGTCATTTGATATTTAAGATATGCTGGTTTCGTGTACATATTATATTAGTGTTACCTTTAGAGTGTAATTAAAATAGGCTGTTAATGGTGTTGTTTTTTCAAATTATGGAATAATTTTTTTTTCTACTCAAAAATATAAAAAAATATACAAATGACAAGATTGTTAAAGAAAAATCACAAAACATAAAAATACAAGATGGAATTCTGCAATATCAAATAAATAGTTGTGGAAAATTCTTTTCTTATTAATAGTTTCATGCCGCAAAACGGTTATATAAACTAATATTAAAAATTAAATTGGAAAACTTGCATTGGCTATCTGATTTGAAATCTTTAAAATGCTCTACTATAAGGTAAATGTTCATAGTTGCCTTATAACGTATATTTTGTAAATGCTCGGAGGCACGAAAAAAAATAAAAAACAATGTAAATATAATAGTAATTTAGATCTCAACTTTATAAAGGAGGAGCAATTAGACGGTAAGCTTAGTGTAAGTTAGCTTGTTTGAATTTTTGTTTGCTGTGACCAACGTAAAACATAACTACGGATGTAGAAATACATATAAATATAATTATCTATGTAAAAATATATATAAAACGTATAACAGTTCTTATATCTTCTATAGTAGGTTCATTTTTTATTTACAGTATCATATTATTAAATTATTATGTATTGCAGCAGAAAGGTACCTAAGGCCATCGTGGCGCGGGGGCTTATGCCGTGAATAGTCTATTGTGGGTTCGATATCCACTTTGAGGAATGAAATATTTAATATTTTCAATTCCTCGCTTTACTAAGGACTAAGGCTATCCGCGACGTAGAGTTCTGTCAGTCAATGCCTCAAGAAATCAGCGGAAAGTGGGAAAGAAAGAGTCTTAATGGAAAGTCTTAATGGAAGTGTCATAGCACTAGGTTCCCAGGTTCCCTTTGATATTATTTGCGGGATACATTGTGATTCTAAAAACAAACTTTTAAGACACTCTGTTCTTCAATATCGATACTCAATGAGGTGCTTCGTCCTACCAAATCGAAAGTAATTCATTAATGAAATTGAACTCACAACCACTGCGTGTATAGTTGGACACTGTTTTATAGCGCCACGATGTTATTAAACTTTTTTTGATATTATTGATTTTCAAATATACGTTTTGCATTGATATTCCTATGTACTATTTCTATTATTTATTAAGAGTAGATTATAAATAACTAACTTCTCCTTATACATTATTCTTTAAATAAGATGCAGGAAACGACATAAGAACCATCAACCATACAAGATACAAACACCCCCAATTTTTACATTGTAGGCATATATAAGTTATTAATAAGATTAATAATTCTAGAAGTATTATTTTGTAATACATCAAGTTCGTGGGCCTATTAAAAAACATGTTAAATATGTTTCTAAGACCAGAATTAATTTATAAATGTGTCTAATAATAATATTTTCTCAAAATTATACAAAATAAGAGTTGGTACATTTTGGTATGGAGCGTCCACTTTCATTTGTCTAACAGACTATTCTTGTAAATATTCCGTTTGGCAACAACTTACTTATGTAATAAATGTTTCATTTCATTATAAATGTAACTGTATATTAAATTGAATGTTTCAAATTAATTTTAATAAAGAATCGAAAGTATTTTTTGTGTTTTATTTGTCTCTAGCGATATGAAAAAATTAATAATTTTTATGCTAAAGTTTGCCAATATATAAAATTGAAAACCTAATTTAATACGTTGTTTCTGAGATTGCCGTGCGCAAACAGAGTTAATTTTACTGGAAGCATTTTTAAATGTAGATCCAAAAACATTGTCCCTCAAAAGATATGAGCATATTTGCATCGTTTTTGCTGCATTTTTATGACATTCGCCTCGAAGTCGAAATCTACAGGATACTTCCCATGGACCTATAATTATGAAATTTGGCACGAAGTGGGAGCTTACAATACAAATAAAAGATAAAAGAGTTACAAATTTATATTTGTAGTTAGTTCATTTCATCAAAATGAGTGTATACGCTCGCAAAGTTAAATTTGCCATTTTTTGTGAGTTGTGCTTCCTATTGACCTCGAACTGTTGCACTCTCGGTGAGTGAGTCCGACCGAGTATCTTTGGCCGTTTTTATTTTAATATTCTAATACTACATACAATTGGTTTTTTTATCATATACACAAGCAATACTTACCAAAAGAAAATATTATAATTACCTTAACATTATTGTTACTAATTATTCCTAAGAAGCTAACAAAAAATAACCAAAGCTTAAATTGTAAATACAATCAGGCTATTCCAATAAATCGTAAATTTATAGCCACCCTACATTCCCAACGTGACCAAGCTTCCTGTTCAAACATTTAACCTAATGCGTACAGATTAGTATTATAATAGCCAAGCCGTAGCTAACCTAACACTGTGGACACGTGAAATACTGAACGTGACACATTCATCTCCCGAGAGATTTACTGTGAAATGAAACAAAGTAGGTTCCCAGCGGCTGTTTATGTACTTAATTGGGTAAATAGTTGATTGTTTTCTCGATTTTGTTTTAGATGTGATCGTGGAAAATGTGCTTGGGAAAGAAGAATTTAGAGAAAATTTCTTAATTTTTAGGGTTTCGCAGATAAATAGAAAAAAACGGGAATCTTATAATTTCGTCATGTCCGTTCGTATGTCACAGTCATTTTACTCAGTGACTATTTAAAGTAATCAGGAATAACATAACGGTGGTAATATTTGGTTTTGAACTTTTCAAAGGCGAATCCGATACGCTCTTGGCCCGTTTTTCCTATTTTCTGTGTACGTAAATACGAAGAAACAATTTTGATCATAGCTTCTTATGTATGTCATCACCAGACACTAGAACGAAAAAAAAGAAAATATTAATATTTCATTTTCTCAAGTGGGAAACGAACCCAAAACCCACCATACTTGCAGTGACTTTTTTTACACGCGTTTGACTCATTTTTATACTGCTTAGTCATAGTAAAGATATAAAAAATTTTAACAACACTTTATTTGGCTTTTGTTTTGGGAATAAGTTAATAGTCGCTTTAGGGCCCCACAATAATAATCTTTATGATAGAGTTTGATTACAGCCTATAGGAAACGTTTGTAACTGTTATTATAACTGTAGTAATAACCGTAACAACTAAAATTATTAGTATTTATATTGTGCTATTATGTGTTTTAGTATTTTGCTACTGTATTAAATTAAATGTTGATTATAACTTCTTGTGAAAAAAGATTTCTTTTTCTAATTTACGGTTTTTACCGTGCACTCAGACAGGGTGAAAACTCTTCATTCTCAACTTTTCGGTAGATTAGAAGCATCGGAGGGATTGGATGGAGAATTTTTCGAGGGGTTGCGTGTTAAGTGGCGGAACTCAACACTGCGCTTTGTTGCGTGTAGAGTCGCAGACGTTTGTGCCTCTTCACCACGACTAACCAAAATATTCAAGACTTATATTCTTAATTTTTTTTCAATAAATATTCAAATTAGATAAAGTTTTATTTAATTTATTTACTACATGCAATCAGAATTATTCAGAAAATTAATTAGTCTTTTAATTAATTTAACATTTAGCTTTTTTAATGACAACCTACTTTCTGAAGCGTGAAGCAAGTTAGTGTCGTTTAAAAAATCTCTTTGTCAAGTTATATAGAAAATCATATTTTTAAGTCAGTCTTAACCAAATTTAAAATATAAAGAGAACGATAAGCCTTGTAACCATCAATCTTGTTCAAAGAGGCAACCCTAAAAAGGTAAAGATTTTTTAAATTAAAAATGGCGTGCACAACATAAATTTATTTTTCTATTGTCTCGAATATAATTTAAAATGTTGTTTGAATTTTAATAAGAAAAAGTTGAATAACAATGTATTTGCACAGCACGTATTGTATTCCCAGGTTCCCTCTGCCTACCCTCACAGATGCAGGATACAGCGTGAAGCAAAAAAGTGGGCAACGGAGTGTCTTACCACTAGGTTCCCTACCCTGCTGTGTGTGCGTGTCTGTGTGGCGCCAACGTCAGCATCTGGCATTTAAGAAATTAGTCGATCCGCCCCTTGAAAATTACAATCTCATAGCTAAGTGGGAACAAGTCCCGTGGTAGGTGGTTACATGATTTTCTGAAATAAAAATATTCGCTATAATATTATTAGCTTTGAAGTCGTATTAACAGTAATGAACGACATTCGAATAGCGTGGATTCATATCCATACATTTTTTTAAAACAAAATGTCAATATATTTATTTATATCTCAGGAAGGTTAAGTCGAGTACATTACCTTAAAGGCGATATCATGTTCGCGGCGAGCACACAGCATCTTCAATGCAAATTTATGCAAAGCGCGAGAGCCGATATTTGGTCGTTTGATGAAACAAGGCGTGTTGCAACTTGAATATTATGTAAGTTAGCTCAGTTTCCCTGTTATGTCATTTTAGGTTAAATTATATAATTTTGAATAATGGAATTTTATTATGGAACACTAGCGATATATTATAGTCAAATCGTACATTTTTTTAAAATAAATGGTAACCTATGTTTATTCTGATGGCTATGCTATATAATTGTAAAGTTTCATTTAAATTCGTTTAGCAGTTTTTGTAAGATAGTGGAACAAACATCAGTCCTCATAAACTTTCATATTTGTAATATTTATGTCGGATACTTTAGTAGTAGATATATGAATGATCATTACTTAAATTTCAAAAAATAATTGAATCAGAAACCTCAAGTTTTAGGTGTAATCAGAATTATTTATATCAATCCACAAAATAAACCCAAGTGTTAAGAACTTCCGCTCTATTTTTCTGACATTACGTGTTGATTCGCGGAACTGCATACAACGGGATAGACAGAGGGAACTTAGTGTTAAGACACTCCCATTCCGTATTTCCATCAGTTTATTAATTACTATATACTCTGACCTTAAAATAAGTAAAAAGTCGTTAAGCACGAACGATCTTGCCCCGTTTACAAACCTATCTACACGACTTGCCAACCATTAATTAAAACTGTTCTCTTTAACGCTATTCGCGATATTAAAGCACTTGAAAAAAAGCGGCTTGCATCCGTATTGCCCCTCGTATTGTTCACAATTATTACCACCGATGCCTTTTTTTTGTGGTTGCCATTCTCTTGCGTTATTGAACCTCGATTCCCCTACGATTCTAATGTTTGCGGTCTTTAAAGGGGTTTTTATTTAGTTTTTAATATTTTCCACCGAGTTTTAGGAAAATGAAGAAAGAATTATCTACCTAACGACTGCTTGTTGCATCGTTAAGTAAGATCTGACTTGTATAGAATTGATTTAAAAAATCTTTTTCTGTTGGATAGTCCAATTATTAAAAAAGGCTTTATTACAACACATTAAGAATTTCGATACTATATTGAAGCCTCAATTAAAAGGTAAAGATTTTATAAATTTGAACTCTTGACTATAGGGATTTAATCACAAGCGATAAGCCGCTACCACGGCGCCCCCGGATATTTAAATCTGATCATTTCAAAATGAAGGTTCTGACGGAAAATTTCGATGAGGAGTGACGGTTGACAAGCAAGCTCTACAATTGTCTGTAAAACTTAATAGCTCGAGATGAATTAATGTTCCAGTTTTTTTCATATTTCACGATGAATTTGCACCCGTTTAAACTTAAAAATAAATGTAGTGCTTTAAAATTATATATATTTTTTCATCTATTTTTATCACGTGTCTTTTGTTAATTATATTGAAAATTCAAAAAACTAAACTATAAAACTGAAAACTCCAAATCCTGCTCATTTTCGTTCATTTAAAGGCAACATTTGTTTTTGGTCTTATTTATTGCTCTACTTGGAGCAATTGGTACAAAAAACTATTAATATCTAATAAATATAAATATATTCTTAAAAAAATTGAGGCCACGATCATCAAATTCATTAAGACCTTACCCAATTTTGCTGCAAAAGTGTTCCAATATATATTACGTAAACATCTTAATATTATTTTATATTGAGGGTATAATTTATATGATTATTTAATATGAAACAATTAAAATTGTTTTAATAATTGCAGTAATTTTATACGATACAGCAATTTATGAAATTTTACGTAATATCATTTTCTTCTCAATATATTTTAATTAAAAGATTGCTCGAATATAAGTATTTTCCTGTGTGGCGATTTAAAAGAGAAATCTGTTTTTTTATCTATTGTAAGTTTATAAAGTAGCTGTAAAAGCGATGAGGAGGAGATTGAATTCTGGGGAATAAATTAAGTTTATCTCTCTCTATTGATAATTTCACTACTGATATTAAAAAAATTAGACAAAAAAAAAAATTCTTTTTTACCTAAACATTTATTATTAGAAGGAAAAACTAATTCTATTACTTTCATAGAATTATATATTTGAAAAAATTATGATAGAAATTATAAAAAAAAAACATTTCCATTTTGGTTTAACATTTATTCCCTTATTGATATAATATCCGAGTCACATAAGTATAAAGAAACAAGGTGTGTCAGCTAGAATTTTTTTCCACAATAGAAATGACCGACAGGTGGACCCTTTATAATGTTTCCTTTTTCCGCTTTCCTTCCGAACGCTCTAATAACCCCAGAAAAGAAAAATTTAACCTATAAAGTATTTTTTATCGAGACCATCGGAATATTGATTTGAGTTATATTGAATGATGTGCGTCATCGTAGTTCCTATACATATGTATGTATATGAGGAAATGTGTTTATATAATGTGTTTATATAATAATAGTGACTTGGGCGGCTTCGCCCGCTTGAACTATACGGACATTTATTTATGAAAATATTGTCAGTTTAGAGGGTAAATCCTACTGAACTATGAAACACGTGTTCAATTAAATATTTTTAAGAGTCTAAATTTCAAATCTTATAAATATCGTTGGCGATTTATTTTTTTTCCATACAAATTTTCAACTACTATTTCATCCTCTTAGGAGTCAAATATTGCAAATTCCCGTCTTAGCCAGCGAGCACCCACGTCCTATAAAGAACTTCTATGTAATATTTTAGATTCCTAACACTTGTAGTTTCAGAGATTTCATGATGAGTGAGTGACCTTCAGTGACCTTTGAATTTTATATATATAGATTCAAATGGTAGATTCATAAATGAAAAAAAAAGTGATTTGACAATATATTATAATATGTTACAAGTACAATTACTTTACCGCTTGCAAACAATACATATAAGTTTGTATAGCAATCTATTTTTTTATTATTTTAGCTATTATTATAAAATTGTTATGTTTAACTTTGTCTAATTTTCGTGCATTTACCGCGAAATTATGGTCTTCCTACTAATATTTTAAATGAGACAGTTTGTAAGAACGAATGCTTGTTTCACTTTCACTCATAAACAGATTTAGATGGAATTCTGCATTAGAAGACTACAATTTCTGTAAAAAAATTAATCCTATACTACTCTATTTTCACCGATAGAACCTCTGAACTAAACTAACTTTTAACTTAGAAAATAATAGACAGTAACCTTTCAACTAAACATATCACAATGCAAATTAGTTAATTACTATACTACAAGATTAGAAGTCAGGCTGGCCTCCGTATTCAATTATAACTTCCGCTGTGAGATAATTGGCAATGGCGGAAATTATTTACGCCTGTCTTCCTACCTTCGTTTCACCTTTGTAATTTACTTACGGGTACGTAGTACGTATACTAGAAATATACCTCCTATGTGAGATATATATGATCGAATGATAATGATGTTAATTGTTTAATAGTATGAATATTTTGCATATATTTGGTGCTATATACATGTTCATTAATTTTATTAATGATGGGTTATTAGGTTAGAGTTTAAAAAATATAAAAAAAATGTTTTTGGTTTATATCTTTATTATTATTGAAAATTTTTGTGATAAGTCACTGATTTCTGCCTATTCTTTTCATTGACAAATATTACAGGTTAATTTTTTTTATAATAATCCAAATATATAATTTTTCGATAAGGATACCAACATAAGTCACGTTCAATCAAACATAATATTTATTTTTTCTGTTGTGGATTCGACTCCCACTCGAGAAAAGAAATATTTAATGTTTTCAGTACCTCGCTCTCGCAAAACGCGGCACTTAATTATACCTCTCAACATGCAATGCTTTCAAAATTTGGAAAGGAAAAGGAAGTGTATTAATGGGAACAGAGTATCTTAATACTAGGTTCCCAGGTTCCCTCTGCTTATCTTGAATAGTTGAATAAATCTAAATATAAAAACTCTTCCGCACTTGACTGACTGACAAACAACGCGCGGCGTAGAACTTTGGAACTTGACACGTTTCTTAGGGAAGAGTAGATGCTGTACTAAGACAACGTAACCTAGAGTTAGCGGTAGCACTCCGTTTCCATTAAGACACCTCCGTTCCCCATTTTCCGCCGATTCCTGGAGGCGTATTAAGTGGCGGAACTAAACGCCGATAGAAGATATTAATTAGTAGAAGAATATCTATATTAGTCGTGAATAAATGCATAATAGTAAATTTTGTTCCCTACAAAAATACTTCATGCTCTTGAAGACACTGCGCTCTCTTCTCATCAGAATTTAAAAAGTGGAAATATTTTAAAAATGTATACACTTGTCTTCTCTCGTGTTAATGAGAGCTCTTTTTCTGTACTGGCCTTGGCACTGTTTTATTTCGCGAGTGTTGAAATGTACTTGTAAAATAGCAATGATGCTTTATTTCGCATATATAATATGTAATTTGATGCTGTATCTTACATTTAAAGTAGAATGAGTAGTGCTTTTCCTCACTCTCCGTCTCATTTTCGGAAGAGTTTGCGTTGAGAAACTCAAATCTACGCTACGCATAGCTACGAAAACAAGGAAATGAAATAAAATATTAGATATAATCGGTTCCTCGAGTGGGAATCGAACCCATAACCGCCATGATTGTGGTAATTTTCAATTCCTCGTTCTGGTAACTTGGTGTTAATTTCCGCTATTCAGCTCCAAATTTTATTTTAAATACAGAGAGAAAATGCTTTAAAACTAAAAACCCATGTTTTTAAATAAACCGCGAAAGAGCTGCCTTCTCTATTACATATATGCTGGACACAGTGAAAATCTGAAAAACAACGATGGAAATGTTAATAATGTGATTTTCACAAACTTTTGATATATTATAAAACGCTAGTTTCCTTTGTAACGTCACCGTCAAAGGGGATGTTTGCATTAACACCCCTTATGTCACTTATGTGTAAAATATATACAAAGAGTCTAATGAAAACAACTTCTGTGATATATTAACAAAAATGCAGCAATTACTGCTTTTTTATAATTTTTTGTTAGCTTCATGCTATATTCTACACGTTGTAGGGAAGGCAAAGGGAACCTAGTGTTAGACACTCCGTTCTCTACTATAATCAACGCCGCGCTTTGCCTCGACACCAGAGCGAACAAATGGAAATATAAATTTAAATAAATATTTCCTTTCCTCGAGTGGGATCAAAACCTCAACCGTCGCGTTACATTCACACCCTTGTGCCACTGCGCCACGAAGGCCTCAAATTAAATATAACATAAAACACTATTTTTTATGCATGAAATCTTGTGAATGCAATAGCTATTAAAGAATTTCGGGATGAAACGAGGAAAAGCAATTAGAAACTGCGGTATGGGATGGACCTTTGAGGTAGTCATTTATTCCCTGTGTGGTTAGTTTGCTGTGTATCAACTTTTTTTATAGCAAAAGTAATTATTTATTTTTGGTCTATTTTCGTCTGTGTGATATCTGTAGTAGTTTATGCTTAAGTTTTTATTTTTAAATATTATTTCTCTGGTAACAAGGCAAAGCGCAATACATGTCTTCACTCTCTCGCAATGCCTCTGTTGTTTTTTGTAGGCAACACTAAATATTTTCTGTCTACCACGCTATATGAGGGAATAAGACTTAAACATAAAGAAATAGTATGAAACAAATAATAAAGAAGAAAGGGAGCAGGGTCTCATGGCATCGCGGCGCAACGACGGACTATAAACGCGACAGTCGAGAGTTCGATTGCCGCTGTTTCGAAAATTGAATAGGGCATTGGGGGGACGGAGTGTCTTACCACTAGGTTCCTTTGCTTATCCTATGTGGAGTACAGGATTAACACAAAAACATACGGAATAAAATAGTAATTGCATTTTCTTTACGAAATTGTGTTCATCCGTAGGGAGGAGGGATGCCGAAACTGTGAAAGTGGCTTTATTCAATTATGTCAGTACACCATTATATATTCCACGAACAAGTTCTGCAAATATTTCGACAAATATTCTGCCATTTATGAAAAACATTATTAAATTTAATTGAAATTACTTTAAATTAACATTGTACTCGTTGATAAGATGTTTAAAGACTACATGATCAGTAGCGGAACACAACACCGAACTATGTCTGTTAGAGCTGACAGAGAAAGGAAAATAATAAATTCTTTAGAATCAAAATCGAATCCACGACCATTGCACTTGCAGTTAGATGCTGTTTTACTATATATACGAGAATTTTTGCCTCATTTATTCATTGAGAAATAAGGAATTATTTAATAATAAATTGAATTATTAAAAGAGAAAACAAAGTCACTCCACAATGTTTAATTTTTCCAGCGAGTGTCTTCTTAATCCTACTTAGTAAGTTTTAAATTTCTATCAGCCAAACGTTAAGTTTAAAGTTATTTTATACTAAAAGCTCTATATGTAACAATAAAAGCTATAAACAATCATTAGAGAGGACAATGCGAGCGTGTGTTGGTCGGCGTTCGGCGCGGTGCCAGATCGGATAGACTTGTATGTCTCATTTATATAAAATCATTAGTGAAAGAAATGGGTATTTCTTTTGTCTTTAAATGTTTTTGGCTTTTAATTCTTTTGTCTTAAATTAATTTACATTATTTATTTTCTTAATATTTAATTACAGATAGCCTCCGTTTTCGACCTCTATTCTAAAGATTGTGTGTCTTCAAACTCAATCTACGATTTGTCTCATAAGGGTAATAAAAAAATAATAATTAAGAAATATAATATCCTTCAAGTGGAACATAACATTGTCATCTTATTTATTAAGTTATTATTAAGTTTCCCAGGTTCCCTTTATCTACACTGCTATGTGCGTTATAGAAATTCAGACGACACGATACGTATATTCTGAGTGATATTTGAATTCATTTCAATTCCATAGGGCGTTATACTTGCTTTACTCCTCCACAATCGCTAATATTTTATCGCATACCCACGACTACGCCCACCTAGTCAAATGGTAATATTTAAGAGTTGTGAATGTGATATATTAAGTGCCTGAAGTAACTCTGGCAGTGAGTTATATTGAAATTATTAACGTGATATATTATATAGATTCATATATTTTTTTGTAGTGCTATGTATATTATTAAATTGAATAATTAGTAAATAGTAGGTAATTAGTTGGCATATAAAATAAATAATTTTACTACAATGATTCTTTGATCGTAACATCAAACAGTTAATTATAGAAAAATCCGTCAAACATGAGCAAAAGTAAATATATAAAATTAATTTTCAAAGTATTGAATATCAATTTATTTTTACCCTATTAGCTGTTATGGAGCAGCGACTAATTGTTAACGCGCCGGTTGAAGATTCGATTCCCGCTTTCTTAATTTATATGTGATTATTTTCATTTCCTCGCCTTTTTTAGAAAACTTCCGAAGTAGAATTCCGCTACTTAAGAAGCACAATGTTTCAAAAATTAAGCGAAACGCCAAGAACGGAGTTTAACACTAGGTTCTCTCTGCCTACCCTGCTATATGCGGTAGCGTGAAACTAAAAAAAGTATTTCCACATATGAATACTTAAAAAAATAAAGTATCACAGTATATACATATAATAAATAATAAACAAAGTAAGTAGAATATAAATTGCGTCCGCAGTCGAGGGATATCCCTAACCGCAAAATCTAATTGCCTTTTCTAATTTCCCCAAAATCCTTACTGAAGTAATATAACATACATGTACTTGAATTTTAGATAAGTCGTATTAAGATTTAATGCTGAATATAAAACTTAACTTCTAAAGATCCATATTGTACACTATTAGGTACTAGTAAATTTACCTGTCAAAATTTATAAAGGACTAGCGGACCCGGACGCGGCTACGCCTGCTTGAAATCTATACTAATATAATAAAGCGGAAGAGTTTGNCAAAATCTAATTGCCTTTTCTAATTTCCCCAAAATCCTTACTGAAGTAATATAACATACATGTACTTGAATTTTAGATAAGTCGTATTAGGATTTAATGCTGAATATAAAACTTAACTTCTAAAGATCCATATTGTACACTATTAAGTATTAGTAAATTTACCTGTCAAAATTTATAAAGGATTAAGATCGAAGAAGAGGAAGAGGAACTCTATAGTCGAACATATTTGAATTGCGTGATTCCGTTACAAGAGAATAAAAACCGGTCAAGTGCGAAACGGATATACCCAACAATGATTCCACATATAAGGATAGTAGGTCAACGAAAAATTCTCCTATATGTTTTCGTTACATGACGAATAAACATGAAAAATTTAAATTTATTTTACATTTTTCATGTACACTTATTTTGTATGAAAACTAGTATAAAATTTAATTTCGTGGCGTTTTCCAAATATAAAGCAGCAAAAACGATATACAAATATTCCTATGTTTTAATTTGTATTGAAGCTTGATTTTTTCTATGCTCACAGGTAACGGACCATAAAGTGACCCTATAAGATATTGAGGTACAGAACGCTAAAATGGAGAACGTAGTCTATTAACACTATATTTATTTGGCTTTGCTATAAAACAAAAAAAAAATGTCAAAATTTTACATAAACATGTAAGAAATACAGTCAGTTTCGATAACGATCTCGCACTCACAAAGAGGGGGTACAACGTGACACGTATTTGGCAGCTCAAATGAAGTGTTCGCATTCAAACGTCGAGCGAATCAAGGGGGGAGACTCACAATGCTCTTGATTGGACATGAATTCCACGCTAATTTAACCCCTAAAATACACTACATATAAATTTCTGATTTTGTCTTCCTCAATTTACTAGATTAAATATTTTATGTTATAGATCGACCCAGCTACGGTGCCGTCACGCTTCTTCTCGTTATGAGAGTGAGAAAATGGAAATATTACATATTTAATTTCCTTGAATGGGAATCGAACCCATAACCTGTCGCGTTTATAGTCGCACGCTTGTGCTCCCACGACTGGCCCCAAGCCAAGCATAACTAAGTATTATTTAATTTAATAAGTGTATGCACACATGATATACATTAATATTTAAAATCTTTTTACAAAGAAAACTGACGCGCTGTTTATTGAAAATGTTCAAAGAAATGTATTAGATATTTTATGAAAGGAATTGATAACGAGGGAAAATCTTTTTATATTTTTCCTTTATCTATAATGATAAAAGTTCTTGTTTTAACCTTAAACAGATGCTTTTGATTCAATAAATGAATGAAAATGACAGTGATAATATAATAAAGATAATGAATAAAATCTTTGACATATTTTAAGGTTTCTTTATGTATGGGAAATTCAATATTTCCCAGATTAGACAAAACAAGTTAGTGATAAATCACTTCGTACGACACTTCCGTACACTTTAAAGAGTTTGTAGATTGGAATGCGGAAAACACCACAATCGATGCCATAAGCAGACTGAGAGAACGAATATTTTATGTAAGCGTATATATTTGGGTGGAAGTTGAACTTACAGCCAATCCGTATACCGTTTTAAATGACACCAATAATTTAATATGTAGTACATCTTTAACTGTAAATAATTCACAAATTCGAAAAATAATAATATCAATGACCAAATATGCCAGCGTTGAGTTACGCCAATCAACACGCAATATCGCTAAGTTTCGTCATTCAACATGAAATGTCTCCATTTCGCGGAGAAAGTCGTCTTGATTAGAACTGCTATCCTTCTTATGAGATATATATACGGTGAAAATGAAAAATATATATATAAAATTTATAAAAAGAATAACATTGACATACTACAATATAGCGCTGTTAAACAAATTGAATATATAAAAGCTTATGATAATAATTGAATAAGATATTTTCCGCTGTTCGAGACACCCCTGCTCTCGAGGGATGAACGCAGAATGTTTTTTAAAAGGAAATATGCTTCAAATTCTTGTCACAAAATATAATATATTCAGGATACGACAGAAATTCTATATAAATAAAACTTACTACAACTAGAGTTTCTTCATTCTTAGAGTTCGTCTTGGCGCGGGCTCATAAGCGTGCGATTGTAACACGAGGGTTGTGGGTTCGACTCTCACTCAGGGCAGTGAAATATATAATATTTTCATGTCCTCGCTCTGGTAACCAAAACGCGGCGTTGAGTTCCACTCACACGCAATGTGTCAAGAATTCGATAAATAGTGGGTAACGGAGTATTTTAGTGGGTAGCGAAATGTCTTAAATCTAGGTTTCCAGGTCTCAAATCTTATTAGCTAATAATCTGGCTGCAGGTCGTATTTCAACTAAAATACAAAAAAATATAATTAAAAATATCAATATAGACAAAGCAACAGTTGTTTGATGCGAAAACTGTATTATAATAAAACAGTAAAAAATGAGCTATAAATATTTTAACGAAAAAATCATTTAAAGTTACTACTTTAAAAATATTAACAAAAGACAACAGACAGCTGTTAAAGACAAGAAGTTTATACACACACATCTTTTAAACTACTGGAGAACCGAACCGAATATCTTGGACACTAAAATCTCTAAACAGCATGCATGGCAGGGGCCAAAAGTCCGCGTAACCGAAGTAGTGAGCAGACACTAGAACAATCTTATTATATGAATATAAGAATTTTTTAAATAAAAATATTAACCTTATTGTTTATTTATTGAGGCGTGTCGTAATTCAATGGAATTTTATATAAAAAAATCGATAGACAAAATGTTACATTATCCAAAAAAAATAAATAGCCACAACTGACCAAAAAATACAAAAAAAAATCACCCAAAACTTCTTTCAAAGTAATTCAACTATGCAAAAATATTAAAAAAACCACGATCAAATCATACTCCACTTACATTTCCATAACTATACTGATTCCAGGCACTTCCAGTTGTAATTGGCGCGACCCGCGTCACACCCTCGTCAAACGGATGGCTCGCTATGAAATATTCGCGAGAAATTGCCTTTCTGATGCCGCGTGGCCTTCGATGAGATTTACTAAAGGCAGTGTGGGTTTATTTCTATAGAATTATGCATTCATTGATTATTGATGTGTATTGGTTGGCTTGTGTCTGGTTGTGATGTTCTGGTTCTGGTTCTGGTTGTGGTTGCGGGTTCGTTTTGTATTTAGCTCCCCTAAATTTTATATTTATAACGAAGGGACTCTCGTGTCGTTCGCTTGCTCATTTTCGTTTCATATAAAATGTTAGTCCATTAATGTCACTGGGCCATAGAGTTTTGTTTACAAAACATTAGAATATTTTAATATTCTAATAATTCTCTAACCACTTCTAAGACTCTGCCACAAAATATTTAAAATAAGCTACTATTAAAATTAGTTCATTTAGTGGCTCTGATAACGAGGTAAAGCGCGGTGTTGAATTCCGCTACGTAGCTCGCAATTCCTTCAGAATTCAGTGGAAAATGTGGAGCGGAAGCGTGTTAAAACTAGATTTACAGCTTCCTTCTGGCTACCCTGCCATCTGCGGAATACAGAAAAGTAAACTATTATTTAAAAACATAATTAAATCATTAAAAAGCTTCTGATTAGTTTAAGAAGTATAGTGTTACCAAACAAACCTCTTCTATTCCTTTTAAAGCAAAATTATATCTACAAATAAACATTCTATATATTAGTATATCTTTAGTAAAAAATGTCACATTTTCTTATTTCCTTTCCTTACTTACACCAATAGCAATTAGCGTACGTCAGCCCGAGTCAAAAGCTGTCGTGTTCAATTTTCCAATCAAATACCTAGCGAGGTCTCACCTGTCCATTGATGTTCGCCCCATTTGAAATGCCGAATCCATGTCAAGGCTGGAATGTGAGGCTTATTCTCAGTCAGCGTGTGACTTGTGTCAGAAGTGACTGATCAAACATGTGTGTATATACAGCACGTGACAAACATGTTTGTATAACATATACATTATATAAATGTATATAATATATAACGTGTTTGTAGAAATTAATTATAATTAGGATGATTAGTTGACTAAGGCCAGACGTGGTGCAATAGTACAAACGTGCAACTGTAAGCAGGATAGGTTGTGGGTTCGATTCCCACTCGAGAGAATGAAATGTTAATTTTTTTCATTACCTCCCTTTGACAATAAGCCAAAGCGTGGCGTTGAGTTCCACCATTCAACATTCAATGCCACCAGAATTCGGCGGAAAGTGAAAAGCGTCTTAACTCTAGGATTCCTCTGCCTGCCCTACATACGGGATACAACGTAAAGTATCATTTTTTTCCGGAACGAAGTGTGTGTATGTAAACGGATTTATTTTTCAATGTGGATCAATTATACATATAGCACCAGAAATTATTAAATATATTTTTGTTGGCGTTTATTATACCTTAGCTTATTTTGTTATTTTATTAAAAACTTTTGATATTGTTATATTTATATTTTTAATGATTATACAAAATATAAAATTATAAAAGCTTTGCTATTTTTTCAACGATAATAACGAAGTAATGAAGATATAAAAACTAAGAGTTTAAGGTATTTCTATTAAAATTATATTAGATTTCGCAATTAATCTCTTAATCACTATAATCTTAGCTCGTTATGAAATATAAAAGAAGTTTTTATATTTTTTGGGTTACGTACCTCAAAAAAATCTCAGATTCCTTATAGAATCACTTTGTTGTCCGTCTGTCCATTTGTCAAGATTATTTATCGCAACATCGCGTGGAGCTATCAAGAATGAAATTAATATCAAATATTCAGTTTAGTAAATTTCAGCTTAATTAATATCACAGAAAAAATCTTAAAGCAAGCAAACAAACGCTAACAAAAGATAAGAGCATTTATGGATAATTTTTACTGTTTTTTATATAATCTTACTACGTCGTACCATCTTTATAAGGTACTTCCCGTGGACCTAGCTATAAAAATAAAAATATGTTAATAAAATGTGTAACTGGTTAAGCCAATTTTAAACCATTCATAATATTAGTAAAGATATATATTATAAATTATATTTAATAAATATATTTCCATCCAATTACTGAATTATACGACAAATGAGAGCGCGCTCTTTTATATACCTACTCTCGTTCCTATATAATAAATTGTTGGTGTCTCATTAAAATGTACGTTCGGGAGTCATTCATAATCGTACGATATATTTATTACTTAGACAAGTCGTTAGAACCATCATTATTTCATTTATAATATTTTTTTTATTAAGTTTTCGTATTGACATCTTCGTAGCGTAATTGGATGGTGGTTTTCAATGTACAGTAGTTCCAGTTTTGTCCCGTATATAGCAAGATAGATAGAGAGAGCCTAGTGTTTCCTAACTCTGCTTTCCGTTAGAAGAAATGGTACAAAGTACCACAGAGTTATATTCAAAATTCTTTAAGAATAATATTTATTTGAGGTCAGTCGTGGCGGAGTGGTACAAGCTTGAAAGTGATTCCCGCCACTCAACACGCAATGCCTCGTAACACTAGGTTCCCTCTGCCTACCCTGCTGCGTGCGGGATAGAGCGTGAAGCTGATTCATACAGTAAATAATTAAGACGACATTATAATTCAAATGAACCGCAGTACTCGTGTCTCTTATCAAATAACCTTTGCCTTAGTAATCTAATTATCAGCATTGAACCAGTTCCGGCTGGATGTGATCCTGGAACTATCATAGTTCTGTACTCGTGTCGATAGCAAAGTCATTTGTTTTGTTTTGTTTACGAAACAATTGAGATAAATATGGAAATTTTGGTCCAATTAGTTTATTTAAGTTATGTTTTTTTATTGCGCAAGTAAACAAATATCCAATACTTGCTTCTTATATGCGTTGCGACTTTGACTTTATAAGATAAATATTCTTTTTTTTTCTATTTTTTTTAAATAATCTTTACGTCAAATATTGAGACGTTGTGGAGGAATTCAATACCGCACTTGGTCATTTTAACAGATAAGAGAAATGAAAATAATATAATTAATCGGAAATTAACATAATTCATTCTCCCGAGTGGGAATGGAATCCGCAACCGGCGCGCTCAGACGCTGTGCCACTGCGTGACAACGGCCTTATAAAAAATAAATAGTCATAACTACCTATATATGTAAGTATATTTATCAATTCTTCAATATATTTTTTCTTTTTTAAAAAAAGTTAAGTTTTTCTCTTCTTACATTCTAAGTTAGTATAGATGCATAAAAACTAATTACCATTTATTCCGGTTAGTCGAATAATCCATCACGTGGCTATGGTCGGTGAATACTTTTTGTACGGCGAGTATGACGTGCGGAAAGGCAAAAATACTTTGGTTTTCTCGAGTAAAAGGAAAATGGACCGCTATTTTATGTTTTTATTGAGATATTTTGTATTTGTCTACTTTATTTTTAATATTCTCATGTTATATTCCGCATATAATCTATATATAATACAGTAAGCAAATTGAGATTAGTGTGAAGACTCACCTCTTTCTAAGACATTGCACGTTGAGTGATGAAACTCAACGCCGTGCTTTATCCTGTTATTATAGCGAGGAAATTGAAAATAATTTCTCGAGTGGGAATCGAACCAACAACCGTCACGTTTACTGTTGATTTCAATAAGATACATATCAAGTTTTAATTTGATAAAGCTTTTGAATTTTTGGGTAAATAAAAAATGTAAACAAGTTTTAAGACTTTACGTAGGTAAATAAATAGAGGACAACGCCTCGTGCTGACGCTCGTTTGCTTTTATTTGCAGTACTTGTTGTATGGATTTAGTGTAATTATATTAAATGACCAAAGATAATAATATTATTTCTCATCGTTATTATTCTTGTAGCGTTAAATATGAACGTGTTAGTTACTCTTAGTTTTTATAGCTTCATAGATTTGCCACACACACTGGTGGAGTTGAAATACTCCTTTCTCTACTTTCCATCACTTTTTGAATATCGAAATGCAATATCCCGCTTGGTCTTGTTGCCAGAGCAAGGAAGTGCAAATACCTCATTCCCCCAACTAATAATCAAACACAAAATTGTTCCGTTTGCTGGAATAAAAATTGAACCAGTAACTATCGCGTTTACAGCTTGATAATAGACTGCTACTGCCGCTGCGCTACGATAGCTTCAAATTGTTGGATCACTTATTAATGAATAATAATGTTTCAATTATTAATAACATTGCATAATTTGAATATGAGGCAATTAAAATCACATTAATTTATAACAATTTATTTATCATTAATAATACTTTTTATAATTATCAAAAAACATATTCTACATTTACATTAAATATAAATATATACAAAAAGCCTTATATCTAATATATTTAACCGACACACGGTTAACATTTCCTAACAACACGGTTTATTCCACATACTAGGTATATACTGTTAAAACTAACAGGTACAATAGTCAAAGTGACGATTTCTCCTCATGTTTAGTATACTATGAAGTAAAAAAAAAGACAAGTACAAAAAAAAGCTTTCAGTGAACCTATTATTATTTTAACGTTGTGGAATTTGAACTCCCACCTCTATAAAGCTATCCAATTCCAGGAGGCACACGATCGAGTCCGATCCGTTGAAACATTTCGATGTTTTCCAAAATACTAACATTAATAGAATTATATTATTAGCATATTACAGCTATACAAAAAGCGAATAACAATTATAGCGAAGTACTGTATATTATTTCATTATTTTTTATTCCTATAATAATAACTGTAAGAGACATCAAATAATAGTTGGTTCCACATGTCCAAACGTCCTTATTCTGCTGATGCCGCCATCTGGTGCGATGGTGACCCGTATATGGGATATTAGGTCAGAGTTGCAAGTGAACCAATGTTCCTTGTGTGCTGATAACTGTGAAAAATACGATATTTTTAATTTATAAAATTGATTGTGGTTTATAGACTACTATTATTGGCTAAAATTATTATTTATAGACTACTATTATTGGCTAAAATTATAACCCATTGTCAAACATTTAAGCTTAAATAAATATAATAACGACACGGAGTAACGTGACACTACTTTTTTCAATTACTATTCAAATTAAAAAGATATGATGCGTGTTAATAAAAATGTAATATTTTTAAATTATTTTAACGTCAATGGACTATACTTAATCAGTTCGATTAATTAATATAAAGTACACACATTCTATTTCATAGAATTTAGTGGGAATGTCAGCAAAACTAAATAAATAGTTTAATTTATTTTTAGTAATTGGAATTTTCAATCAAAATACTATGATTTACATATTTGTAATTATATTGTAATTATATTGTAGATAAATATTAATCACGGGTATTGTTTACAATTTGTTAAAGCCATACACGAGTGAGTTTGAATTTAAATCAGCGTTTTAATTTACAAATAAATTAATTCCAGAACAAATTGGGTATTATCTAAATACTGATTTCACGTATATATAGTAAATATATATGTTTTATTTCTCATATAATAAAATGGCGGAATGGCGTTTTTAGCACTGCTGGGGAGCAAATGGAAGTTAGTGTTAAAACACTCAGTTCCCCACTTGAGTGTCTTCTTGTAAGTGTCTATAATATCGAAATATATATTTACCTTGCTAGGTTTCAGAATATTGTACCAAATGACAGGTTTTGCTAGCGACCAGTCCTTTTCTAAGAGAGCGCCTTCGACCTTGATTGAATCTGGGAAGTTGCCTTTGAAATGTCTAGTGTCTACACATATCTGTTTTATTCGACCGCTCGCTCCTAGTTTAAATACCGCCCATTCTTCACCTAGAACAGATTTAGTTATATTAGATTTTATTTTCAATAAAAATATTGGATGGCAAAAGAAATGATTAAACTATAATATTCATTTAATTACGTTAACTCTACTTATAAAAATTTAGTAACGTAAAATTATTAGAATAAAGACATAAATAAACATTTTTAGAAAACGTATGAAAATATAGTAAATTGAAACAGGCGTATATTAAGTTTAACATAGCTTGATGAGAAAGCATAGCCTAGTTATTAGAGCGCTTGGATGGTTTCCAAGAGCGGGTTCACATCCCGCTAAGTTAAATTCTTAACACGTTTAAAAAAACATAACTTTTATCTTTAACAAATATTTATTAAATACCAATTTTTTTTTCATCTACCTGTTACTTTTAAAGTACCATCCTCTTCTGTTTCGAGCACTTCGGGCCTGTCCAAGCGTCTCGCTGTCTCCCACCCGTCAGACATTTCCTCACTTTTATTAGGTTTTATTATGTTGCGTGGATGACCGTAGTGCGCGTTTGAATAACCTTTTAAAAACAAAAAAATTAGGTAAGCTTATTAGATATTGCAGATTAATATTAATTTTAAGTAATCGCCTTTTTCTACTCTATTTTCGAGATAAGTCATATTGGGTGACGGCGATCAACGACGCGTTTATTCTTTTTACCAGAGCGAGGAAATGAAAATAATTCATATCCCGAATGGGAATCGAACCCAAAACCGTTTATAAGGTATATCTATTAACTATTTAAAATATTAAAACATTTCAAATATTAGATACACCAAAACATTTAACACAAAATATTAATTTCATTCCACAGCAACAGATACCTAAGTTAAATAATAGAACATAAACTGACATAATTAATTACGTAACTTAACGCCAAACGTGCTCGGGCGTACAAATTCAAAGGACAATTTAGATGCATGAATGGTATCGTGACAAAGAAGCGTCTTAAGTGTGCAGCTTGCGAAATGGCTGCAATTTATTTGGATCGTCTCGGGATAGAATTTGTGGACGCGATACTATTAATTCTGGCATATCGCTGAAAGCTGCACACAAATTATAGTTTTTTTTATTTTTATTTTCATGCTCTTTCCTGCGCATAGCAGGGCAGTTAGGGAAAACCTGGGAACGGTGTGTTATGACACTTTGTTCCTATTAAAACACTTCTGTTCCCTATTTTCTGCCGAATTTAAGAGGCATTGCGTGTTGAGTGGCGGACTCAACTAGCCTAACTAGCCATAAGAAGAAAGAAGTAAAATAATAAATACAGAAATAAAATATTTCTTACCTATACAAGTAGTTCCAGTTAGCATAGATGCCAGATCAACTATTTTATCACTGGGTGGCAGTTCTGGTTTCGCTTCACCGTACACCCGCAGCCTGGCGATACCACCGTCGGGGTAGATGTTTACTCGGATGTGAGTCCATGCTTCGTCGCAGAGAACCTGAGCAATAATTTATTTAGTCAACTGATTAATTATATGTGATTGTCGTGGCGCAGCGTGTGACTATAAGCGACGGTTGTGGGTTTGATTCCCACTCGGGGAATGAAATATAAAATATTTTCATTTCTTCGTTCTGGAGAACGAGAAAGCACTGCGTCGAGTTCCGCCACTCAACACGTAACGGTTTGAGAATTCAGCGGAATGTGCCGTCGGAATGTCTTAGTGCTAGATTCTCTCTGTATATCCTGCAATCCCGCGTGAAGCTTAGAGTAGAAGAAAGCTAAACAGTTTGTATAATTGAACCAGCTAACTTCAGGAACTACTATGTGTGTGAGTTATTCCTTTTAACCAAACCACAGGTAAAAGCCAGTTCAATCCTAAAACAACTAATCTGAAACAAATATCCAATACAGCACTAGAACTAACCTTCTGATAGTTCATTCTGGAGTCACCGTAGCCGGGTCGCAGCGCCGTTACGGGGACGATCTCCTCCCATTTGTCAGAGTTAAGCTGTTCCACCCGTTTCAAGTCGCATTTGGTGCACGCCGAACCCATTTCCGCGTCCCTTCCCGGCAATAACGCTTCTTCTATAATTACGGTAAATAATTAGTGGTGTGGACCTCTAATGTCGGTTTTACCCTGATAGCTTGTATGTAATTGTTTTTGGGTATTTAAATATATGTATATGGAGGATAAATCTTAGATTTTTTAATTGTTTTTATTTTTAAAAATCATAGAAAATTTCAATAAGAACATTCAAATCTGTTAATATAATGAAAAAAAAAAATGTCGCGTGTCGCTTATTGCTACNTCGCTGAAAGCTGCACACAAATTAGAGTTTTTTTTTATTTTCATGCTCTTTCCTGCGCATAGCAGGGCAGTTAGGGAAAACCTGGGAACGGTGTGTTATGACACTTTGTTCCTATTAAAACACTTCTGTTCCCTATTTTCTGCCGAATTTAAGAGGCATTGCGTGTTGAGTGGCGGACTCAACTAGCCTAACTAGCCATAAGAAGAAAGAAGTAAAATAATAAATACAGAAATAAAATATTTCTTACCTATACAAGTAGTTCCAGTTAGCATAGATGCCAGATCAACTATTTTATCACTGGGTGGCAGTTCTGGTTTCGCTTCACCGTACACCCGCAGCCTGGCGATACCACCGTCGGGGTAGATGTTTACTCGGATGTGAGTCCATGCTTCGTCGCAGAGAACCTAAGCAATAATTTATTTACTCAACTGATTAATTATATGTGATTGTCGTGGCGCAGCGTGTGAATATAAGCGACGGTTGTGGGTTTGATTCCCACTTGGGGAATGAAATATTAAATATTTTCATGTCTTCGTTCCGGAGAACGAGAAAGCACTGCGTCGAGTTCCGCCACTCAACACGTAACGGTTTGAGAATTCAGCGGAATGTAGGGTCGGAATTTTTTAGTGCTAGATTCTCTCTGTATATCCTGCAATCCCGCGTGAAGCTTAGAGTAGAATAGTAGCTTAGAGTAGAAGAAAGCTAAACAGTTTGTATAATTGAACCAGCTAACTTCAGGAACTACTACTTTGAATTTAAAAAAAAAATCTTTTGTGTGTGAGTTATTCCTTTTAACCAAACCACAGGTAAAAGCCAGTTCAATCCTAAAACAACTAATCTAAAACAAATATCCAATACAGCCAAAAGAAAAGAACTAACCTTCTGATAGTTCATTCTGGAGTCACCGTAGCCGGGTCGCAGCGCCGTTACGGGGACGATCTCCTCCCATTTGTCAGAGTTAAGCTGTTCCACCCGTTTCAAGTCGCATTTGGTGCACGCCGAACCCATTTCCGCGTCCCTTTCCGGCAATAACGCTTCTTCTATAATTACGGTAAATAATTAGTGGTGTGGACCTCTAATGTCGGTTTTACCCTGATACCTTGTATGTAATTGTTTTTGGGTATTTACATATATATGGAGAATAAATCTTAAGAGTTTTTAATTGTTTTTCTTTTTTAATTTTTAGAGTTCTGAATCCCAAAAGGTCCCTTAGTTGTTAGTTTGTACCCTAATAAAACGGAGCCCTTATAATTTTCTAGGATAGAAAAAGACAAAAGACATAAAAACTAAACTTCAATAAAAACATTTAAATGTGTTAATATGATGAAAAAAAAATTGTCGCGTGCCGCTTATTGCTACTTTAACTACGCGTCGACAGTATTTGATACCATTATCCACCTCATAAATGGACTTGAATTAAGTAATTTTATCTTGACAGTTTTTGATCTAAACTATTAACTGCTGAAATATTTTAATATAAATTTCTAGAAATATATTAGATTAAATTTAGCAGCTTAACTGTTAACGTATTTTCCCTACTAGCAGGATAAGCAGAGAATTCTTATTCGTCGCCTAATTTTCTAGACATTGCCAGCTAGAGTAGCGTTCAAAAATTAACGAATTTATATGTGTAATGAACCATATCATATGATAAAATGCTAATTATATATGTATAACTCACCTTCAGGTGTCAAGCAAGCGGCCTGTATAGAATATTTGGGTGCATAATTCCCCGTGAAAAATGCAGTGTCGACGAGCAACCCTAAAATAACAATAATTGATTTAACATTTAATTTTTTATATAAATTAAAAATAAATTATAGAGGGCAGTTTTTAAATATTGAATATTTTTCTTCCAGAATGCAGTGGAAAGTGGGGAACGGGAGTGTCTCAACACTAGATCAAAGGGATCCTATCCTGCAATGTGCAGATTACAGTATTAAGAAGCAGATGCTCTCCAAACTATATTTTTTTAGACGGTGAAGCTAAAAACAAATACAGCTTGGAGAGAGAGAACTTAATGTTATGCCACTCCATCTTCCACTTTCAGCATCAATTTGAAATTGTGTGTTTGGTAGGCGGAATTGAACACCGCACTTTGCCTTAGCAGAGCGGACAATTGAAAATGACTAATTTCCCGAAGTAAAGATCGAAACTATAACTATTGCATTTACAGTCAAATACTGTGTCATTGTGCCATGAAAGCATAATTTTTTTTTATGATATATTCAATAATATCATTTTATTAAACAAATACAAAAAATAAAGAAAAAATTAAGACTCATATAATACATCTTTCCCTATCTAGATACCGCAAAATGAGTTCGTGTTTACAAGAAGAAATCCCGCGGCATGTAATCTTTGTAATCTAAAGTAAAGCAAAGTGATTTATTAACGCCAAGAAACTTTGTTGTTTCGGAAATTTCAACATTAAAACTTATTTTAAAGTAATCTTTTAAATAAAGTTAATTATATGTATACATTTTTTTGTTATGGTTAGTATATTTTATAAGAGAAATTTGAACATAATATTTTTTTGGTTTATATTCTACCTCAACCAAAGATTATTCATAGGTAAATAATTTTTTAATTTCATGCTGCATCCTGCATATAGCAGTGTAATCAGAACCTGATATTGAAACATTGCGTTTTCCACACACTGCTAAATTTTCGAGACATTGCGTGTATTAACACCAATTACGGCGGGACTCAACGCCGCGCTTTGTATTGTTACCAGAGCGAGGAAACAAAAATAATTCATCAACTCCTGTGGAAATCGAACCCACAACCTTTGTAATTACAGTCACATTCTGTGCCAATGCTTGACGGCTTCTATAAGTAATTCTAGTAACATAAATTGAACCTGCTACCACCACCTTAACAAATAATGTTATTTACCTCGTACAACACATTTCGTAGCTAACTTCAGTATGCACCAATCGTGTCCAGCTATCCTCTTCCGGCGTGTCTCCCACCCATCCATCCACTTCCCGAACTCTGTGTACTTGTCCGCCACAAACACTGGTTCCGTATCTGATAGCATATTCTCACATATTGCGAAGAAATCGTCGGTGGAAAACAGAACTTTGCCGCCAGCCTAAAAAAAGAGATATTTGCATTAGTAAATATTCTGTTACCTAAAGAATGTCATTAACGTCTTTAATATTTCTGCAGTGACATAATTTTATTGCAGTTGTAAAGACGCTACCTGTTCTGGTAAAACCAAAAAAGACGAATGACGATGAAAGACTAAATTGGACTAAAAATAAATTATAAATAAAAAAAACAAGGAACTCAAAGTGGAAAACGGAGTGTCTCATCATTATATTCTTCAACTTAAAAAAACAACAATTACTAGAAATAAAAAAAATACTTACACTCAAACTGGCAAATTCACTCAGTTCAGCAAAAGCGGGAACGTTATCGTCTTTTTCGATCATTTTTACGAAATAATAAATGAAGTAGGGATCAAATTTAGAAATCGAGTTTTCTCGAGTGAAATGACAATACTGACTACCGATCTATGAAGTCAGCTATATATATAGTTATTATTGGAGCAAGTACAAGCATTAATCGTTATCTATACAAATTCAATGATCGATTTAGTTTTGTTGGACGTACAATCGAAGTGACAAATCACAACAAAAATATCAAAAGTATATTTAAATTGTATTGTAAAGATTTATTATATTTTACAAATATTTAAATTGTATTGTAAAGATTAATTATATAAAAGACGAATTATATTAAGTTTTACTAGTTTTTAGCGTTTAGTGTTTTATAAGGAAGAAAGGAACCCTTATAAGATCACTCTGTTGTATGTTTGTCTGGTTCCTTTATCTCAGGAACGCTTGGAGATATCGAGTTGAAATTTAAATCATATACTCAGATTTAAGGCCCCATGATTTGCTGAAAAAAAACATATTTCTATATTTACTTAGAAAGAAGATATGGCCGTTTATGTCGCAAAAAACGTATATTTCGACACTATAAAGGGAATCAAAATTAATAGAGTACTTCCGGTTAACCTACAATTATGAAATTTGGCATCTAGTATCTACAGGGAGTACTAGTTCAGGAAAAATCGGAAAACTATACATTTGTTGTTAAATTTAAAAAAATAATAGCCTTAAATAGTAAAAACACGTATTTCGACACTATAAAGGGAATCAAAATTAATAGGGTACTTTCGTTTTACCTACAAATTTGTTAGCTATAAAATAATTTTTCTTTTCGATAGTACCTACTCGATATTCTAAGCGTTTCCAGAATAAAATTCTTAATAGACTAAAAAATTACAAGTGAACTAAATTTTTAACATAATAAACGGTTTTCATAAAAAAAAGTAATAAAAAATGTAAATAGCAAAAACCTTGAAAAGTTCGTGAAAAACTGGCAGTATAAAAAATCTATAAAGTGTAATAAAAATAAATTGAAAGGAATTTTACATTACTTCGAATAGATTCATTATAAATAAACGATTGTAATTATTTTTTTGAGGTTATATTCAACAAAGGCTGGACATGATTAGGTTTAAAATGAGTTATATTTAATAAAAAAAACAACAATAACAAAATAGTAATTATTATATGACTATAAATTGTAGAAAAAAAGATTTGGTTCAACAAAATGAAGCAGCGTGGAATTTTTTTTCTGTTCTTAATAGATAATAGTCCATAATTATAGCCTTGGCCGAAATCGATCCCGTTAGCTCTCGACTAGCAGATAGGGCCGTCACTATATTAAGGACCCTTTATAAAAATATAAGCTATAATAAGGGTATTAAGGGGTCTATCTAGATCACCTAAATCTGTAGTATCGGCTAAATATCTTAAGAAAAAATAGTATTACTTAAGAGCGTTTTGATAACTTTTTTAAATAGCAGTATGCGTGAAGGTGTAAATATTAGTACAATAATACAAAAGTAATACAAGACTGTTCTTTAAAACGTTATTTTTTATGAATTGAATAGTGATTGAATAAAGCTCCACTGTTTATTATAATATTTATTGTAAGAAATGAAATTATTGAATAGTATTAAGGTAATATCTAACTATAAAATTTATTTCGTTCCCTTAGATCCTCTTAAACAAAATCGATATTAGCTCTCTCTATCAAGCCTATTACTTCTTTAAAGAGAAGGAATTTACTCATTAATAGATTCTCCGTGTTTAGCTAAAGTAAATTCAGAAGGACGTCAATCCTATTAACAAAAGTCCTTTTCATATTCTAAAATTGCAATTAATCATCTTTAATCAATTAATCTTATTTCACAGAACAGTGGATTTTAGTTGGCCTTGGGACTGTCTGTCATGTATTTACGTAATAGTATGAAAGGGGCCAGGGATATGTATGTATGTGCAATAGTATCACTAGTGCATAGACTGACAGTTATCTAGGTGAGAGGTCGGCACGGGCACAGCGAACTGGTAAAATCCACTTGAATTGATAAGAGTTTACTAAATAGTGCCCCGAGTAGCTGACAACGCTATATTATATATGTGACTATTCAGTTTTTAGTGAATTTATCGATTTAGTAAGATTTATGAAGAAGTTGTATGAATTACGCAATGGTGTATAACTTGTACTCGTAGATCTTAAGCATTTTTTTAAGGAAAAAAATATGAAAAAAGGAAAATTTAAAATGACTATACATAAGGGATTTAATATGTACCGTAATATTTATATCGTTAGACGTTTAGAAACGGGAGAAACTTATAGATACTTTTAAAATAAATAAGAAAATCCCCTTAGATCCCGCTAGAGAGTTGATAAATCGCATCATTTCATGTGCATTTAACAGTCCTACAAACTATACTATAAAGCTAAAGTTTATTGATATCGTCGTGGCGCAGCGGTACAAGTGTACAACTATAAAACGATGGTTGTGGGTTAGATTTCCACTCAAGTGACAACTATTTAATATTTCATTTTATCGGAGTATCTTAACAATAGGTTCCCAGGTTCCTTCTGCCTCCTTTCTATGTGGAGAAGGAATTGGGCATATTATGTCATAATACCTACGAAATCAGTAAATGCTTGCTATGCTATGCTATTATATTATAATTAAAAAAAATAAATAAAATAAACACGCCCATTTCATAAGCTTCACCGTGTAGATAAAGATACAGACTTTGTTCTCATTGAACGCAATAATCATTACATCTAGTTAAAGCTGGTTTATAACATTTTTTATCAAAATTTTATTTTACTTATCTCACAATATTTGTTTTTAAAAATAGATTACTAAATATATTTCGTCTTTATTTCTGTTGCCGACTGTACCTTAATTAAGCAATTGATTATTTTAATGACATTTTCAATAAGTAAGTAAAAGAATAATTTATTTTTAGTAATTTAAAGCGGTTTTAACTTAATTTGTCGTTTAACCAATGAATTCCAGTAATATTTAAGTATAATATGTTGGGAGTTCTGTACTTGGTGGTGTGGGTTTCATTCATTTATTGTGCTACCACGTGGTGCAGTTTGAATAAATATGTGTGGCGTATTGGGTAGATATTATTTTTTTTTTCAAGGAGACTTATTTCTCGAACGTGGTCGAAGTAAGTACAAAGCTAAAATCCCCTAAATCAACAAAGTTTTGCTTTAAAACTGGAAATATTAAAAAGATTCTGAAGAATTTAGAACCTCCTAGTTTATTTGAAATTCGATTAAAAACAAAATCATAAATAAGCTGCGAATATATGTACATATTAAACAAAAACAAATATATGTATATAATTTATTTTAAAATATCTTTTGCAGCATACTAGAAATAAAAAAAATAATTATAAATGACATATTCTCTTACTTCCATTATGTACTACAAGTAATAGACTGGAATAGACTGGACTGTTCCAGAGTGCTGGAATATTTTTTCCACACATTTTTATTGTCAAAGTAAATCAATGAAATAAATTTAAAAGTTTCACTTCATATATACGAGTAAATTGAACTGATTATCCTAAGTGAAATCCTCGATCAGACATCAATTTTGCATAGGACAATTTGAAATAAGAATTTCATACTTGTAAAATTCTAGTCTTCTCATATACCTTTGACGACGGAGACTGACGAAAAACATAAAACAGAAATTCACGTTTTTAATTTACAAATTGATATTGAAGGACATATGGTGCAGTCCTAACAGTGTATAGTGTGTACTAGAGACTGTAAATTCGATGTCGTTTATAATATAGAATTAAATTAAGTTTATCTTTATTTTATTTCATTTCTAATGTATAATATTTCTTTATAATAGAAGCTTAATTAGAATAAGCAAGGAAACTATATCCTGTTTAATTAGAATCCTAAATACATCGATACTTGATAATAATTAATAGGATAAAGCTGGAACGTAAAGTACAATCATACATAAGGATACAGCTTGCGTCGTACAAAAAAATCGAAATAATATTTTAATTTTAATTATAATATGTTATATTCAGCACATATAATGTTTTATAGTAGGATAGGCAGAGGGAACCTGGGAAACTAGTTTCAGGACACTCTGTTTCCCACTATCTCCAGATTCTTGAAGTATTACGTGTTGAATGGCGGAACTCCACGCCGCGAAGTAACATATAAAATGTAAACAAAAAAAAAATTGCATCACTTTATATTCAGGGTTGACATTCCGTACCTCTCCCTTACTCTCCTCCCAGTTCCTGAAATTAAAAAAATACTTAATTCCCTCGAGTAGATCCGCACGCAAATTTCACGACATAAAATCTACCATACCAACACTAAATCCAAACAAAAATATAAGAAAAGAATGAATATTTCCAATTACATTTCCAAGACAGGTTAGACTAGACTGAATCCAGCTACATACATTTTTCATACATTTTTACCAATGTGTAGACAGACAATAACGCTGACGTGCCCGGCGCGGTGTTCCGCAGAGTGCACCAGTTCCATTACTGGCTGTCTTCTAAATGATAAATTACACCTTCTGCTTATGAATTATTGTACGCTGTCTCATGAAAAATTGACAGCTGGGAGTTTATAAATGTTTTTGTTTTACTGAATTGATTTCGCATTAATGGATGTCTGGTGGTGCTTTTGTTTAGCGTAGGTCGTATATTATTATGTATTTTATATGCTCATATTGCTGTCACATCTCTGTAAAAACGTATTTGTGGGTTCGATTCCCACTCTTGTTTATGATATAGGAAATATAATAAATAGCTCGTAGCAGAATATGTAGTGGGAGCCTTGTGTTTACATTCCGTCAAAATTGTAATAGTTGTTACAAAATCAATTTCTTTTAAAATTTATACCGATTTATAAAAGAATAAATTCAATAAACTTTCATCTACACTGTATATGGCAGTTAAAGCTGATCCCGGAATTGTGAGGTCGTAAAAGTCTAGTTCAGTTCTTTGGTGCGGAAGACATTTTAACTACAATTTTTAAGCACTTATTTTGTTGTACAGTTTTAATTGGGCTAAAATTATAAAAGGATTTTGTAGTTTATTCTACAATTCTCTTCACTGACGTAAAGTTATGCTAGAGCTGATTCATCCACTATGCGACATGTTAAACTTATAAAAATAAGAAAACTGTTAAAAACTTTTGTATGTAATGATGTGAAGGAAGATTATTTGTAATAGAAAGGGGAGTCGAGAACACGCAATGCCTCTAAAATTCCTTGAAAGGTGAGGAACGGAAGTGTCTTAACAATAAGTTCCCAGGTTCCCTCTGCCTAACGTATGGCTGTATTTTCATTTTCCCTTTTTGGTAACGCAAAGTTATGTGTTGAGTTGAGCGGGAACAATATACGGGATAAAACGTGAAAAACTATATCAGAATATACAACACACCGTATGCACACATACTCTTATATTCATCTCTTACGTATTTTCAAATAGAAAAGAGTAATAAAAGTACCTAACAAATTCAATAAATTGCATCGCTCCCAAGATGGCGATATCTAGCTTTTAATAGTTACAGTTTATTACAAGGCACTTAAACCTTTCCGGTCCGCCCCAGCCCCCAGCCCCAAGCCCCCCGCCCCCAGCCCCCCGCCCCCCGCCCTGGGGGTCGTAAAATAGCAGACTAATTATTTGCTCCAAAAGAAATGTAACTTGTACCATTTTCAAGTACATTCGTCGAAAATAAATTCTGTTGTAAAAGATTTTCAATGGAATTGGAAGGAAAGTGGATTGTTTCTTACAAATATTATATTGGCGACTGCGATTTTGTTATAGTTTTATTATGTTTTATATTTTTTTACAGTACATGCTCTCTGTTGGAACCAAAGAGAAGCAAGTAGAAGTGATAAATCACGCAATTGGTAAGATTTAAAATTAACAATATATGCCTAATATTATTAAAAAAATTTTTTAGCTTCATTTTAGATTCTTATATAGAGTAGAGAGTAGGCAAAGGGAAATAAATATTAAGAAAAATGGGAAACGAAGACCATTTCCGCCTAATTTTTGAGACATTGCGTGGAAGTCAACGCTACGCTTTGTTATGTTATCACAGCAAGGTAACAAAAATAGCCCAATCCCTCAAGTGGAAATCGAACCTGAAACCGTTGTGTTTACAGTCAATAGAAGCAGCACCGAATCAATTTTTTAAAAAATAGTTTATATACTTAAATTAATAAGTAAAATCGTCCCCTATCATGAGATACTCTAAACTACATTAGGTTGATACCTTTATACGGACGTTGGTACAAATTGAATCAGTTAACTTGACTGAATAAGGCGCACTCATTCCTTGCAAGGGTCTATTTAGCAAATCAAATTTTTACCAAATGAGACAAGATCTGTGGGGTTCTTACTAACGTCTTCTAAGTTAATTTGCATAATTCACCTGGTCCTTCCGCCCCTTATTTTACCGGAGAAGCAATTTTTTTAATTGAATAATATGCATTTTTTTTCCAATTTCTGCGTTATTTAATCAATTCTATTATTTTATTAATCGTTGTTTGGTTATTTTGGCTTTAATTAAACTTAGGGGAGGTGACTTTAAATCCTTGTAAGTTGAATGAATATTGATAATATTTAAAAGTGAAGAACAAAGAGAAGTGGTATTTTTATAAAAGATTTCCACATATAGGAAAGTTATCGCATATAAAAAATACTTTTTTAGATGTGCCTTTTGGAAACCGTCCAAGAGTTTCGGTTGCCAAGAGGAGCGGGTTCAAATACACTATGTTTAACTATTATACTTTTTAGCATCATGCACCCAACATATAGCAGAACAGGCAGATAACCTAGTGTTAAAACACTTCGTTACCATTCAAGATATTTCCACTCGCCACTTTCCGCGAAATTTGGAGGTGTTGCGTGTTCAGTGCTGGAATTCTACGCAGCGGTTTACTGATAAAAATATTAAATATTTCATTTTCCCGAGTGAGAATCAAACTTACATTTTTTGAACTAACAACCCTCAATTTTTCTTAATTAGAAACTGGGAAGTTTCTATATATACACACACAAATATATATATACATAAAAAAAATCTTTAAAAGTAAGGAGTAGATATAATCACGTAGTAAGGTTCGTATCGTCCTTCACATAGAACTTTATGACGTCATAAATTGTGACTTATTGAAGAGATGAGACCCCTTTAGCAAGCCATTTATCCATCCATGTCCATAATGCAAGTGCCGATAACTACCTTGTTAATATTGTTCATGGGGTATGGTTGTTAAATATTCTAATATACATACATACAAGAAGATGTATACGAAAACTTGGATACGATTGTGGCATGCCACCCACGATGGGTTCGATTCTCATTTGGATTAATGTTAATTTTCAAATCATAGTTTTCTTTTTTGAATTTTGAAATCTTAAAATCAAAAACAGAACCTTTATAGTTTCATTTTATATTCTCTGTGTTTGTTTGTTTGTCTGTCTGTCTGCCAATACCAATATTTTTAATCTATTAAAAAAACAAAATTAGATTTGAATCTACAACCTCCATCTAATGCTAATGCTAATTATCAATTTCTACAATCCTGATAAGTCTAACGAAGAATTGTTAATTAGAAAATTTTCATATTGTAAAATAATAAAATGTAACTGCTTTGAATATTATCTTTACCAATTTCTGGGCCTTTTGTTTGGTACAGTGGTGTACAATAGCGCGGGTAACAGGTGTAGCATTGGAGGGACGGTTTATTAGCTCTTATCGAGCCTTTCTCTGAAACGATAAAAAGGATTTACGCCTACAAAAGTTTATGTATATATTTATACATTTTAAAAATGTCGGGACGACAGTGTTCGTGATGTCTACTTGGATATTTTATGTTTTAGGATGTGAGGTAATTGGGCTTAAGGCTTTAAATTTTTGATTAAATTGATGTGACTATAAATACGACGGTTATAGGTTCGATTACCACTCGAGTTAATCTCTTTTAGATACGGCATCGAATTCTGCCATTTAACAAACAATGTCTCGAAAATTCAGCGGAAACTGTACAACGGAGTGTTTTAATACTGTGATTTCTGTCTCTACCCTGCTATGCGTGAAAAAGTTTTTTCAAACTGTGTGACGTTAATGTTATTTTTTTTGTTTCATTTATTGTTTTTGAATTATAATTCAATCTAAATTTTATGAACATATTTATTTTATCCCTCATCGACAGAGATAACCTAGTGTTAAAACTCTCTCTTCCCCATGTCCCACTGAACGCCATTAAATATTATGTTCTTTTTTAAATGTTAGGAAACTGCCCATTAAGACACTTCTGTTCCCAAATTTCCACCAAATCCTTGAGGCAATGTGTGTTAAGTGATGCAACTCAATGCCGTGTATTGCCTCGTACCAGAGCGGGAATCGAACCCACAACCATCGCGTTTACAGTGACACGTTACGTTACTGCGCCACGACGGCCTCTCCTTTTAAAACAATAATTAACTTAAACCCGTGATAAAATTTAATATTCTTTAAATCTTTAAAACACAAATCTAGTAAATTAATTCAGCAATTACAAAATCCTGTTATCGTCATACAAGTCATTAAGAATGCCTTAAAAATGAATTAAATTAAGTGAAATAGTTTAAGATTATTGTTATTTGAAAATAACAAAAGTTATCAATTGTTTGCGGTTACAGGATAATTGATGTTGATTATATTTCACATATTATGTATGTATGTTAATTAAATTACCTTTGACATATTGAAGTGGTGTTAATTATAATTTGTATGTAATCTTCAATTAACAATTAATTAACAATGTATGTGGATTAAAAAATTCGATTATAAATAAACGGAATTAATAGGCCACTTTCTCTAATACTATAATTAATATTCAGGAAAAGAATTGAAATCCTCCTAAAAAATAATAGTCTTAAAATACTTGTCGTACTTGTAAATCTAATTATTGTCTCTTCTCACTAATGTTTTCTCTCTCTCACAATGGGAGAATGTTAAGTGAAGTAACTCAGAACTCTGGCCTCGAGTTGGAGTCGAATCCACAAACAGGTGTTTACAGTCAAACTCTGTACTACGTTACATAGTATAAATAGGCATAGATGTAGTATAAATAGGCTCTAGAAATCCAGGTTTTTCATCTCCGGGATATTTCTTGGACCACCAATGAGATCAGAGTTTAAGTGTCCGATCTGATTCTACTACTTGGGATTGTTGGTTGATATTCTATTTTTGTAAACACATTTTTAACTAGGCACGTAAAATGTAATTTACATAAATACAATGCCAATTTTAAAAATAACTTTTAACATTAAAATATTCAACGTTGATTGACTAAAACTAGTATTTATGAGTTCCAGGACATTTCCCGGCCATCTGGCAACCGTAAGTACTACACAAGGAACATTTAATGCCACTACGAGGTCATACGAAGAAAACACATTACATATAAAATAAGCACAATTTACACGTAGCATTGTGAGCAGGCGGCGTTCCTTCATCGCAAGGTAATTAAGCCATTAAGAAATAATTACAACGTTCTAAAACAATTTCAAAGTTCATGTTAGAGAAATTACTTTTTCATTTTCATATAAAATTGTTGTATTTATTAAAACATAAAAAACTATGCGATAGTAATGAGTTCGATACCTATTTTTACAATTTGGAAAAAAAAACACATTCTTGAATTGAATGATCTGTCATAGAGAATGTGAAATAAAAGAAATATATCAAATACAAGATAACCCAGTGTTAAAACACTGTGTCTTGACACTAGGATCTCTGTAGGCCTTAGGGATGTAAAAGACTTTCGTAGCCAAAGCAAAAATATCCGTAACCGCAATAAAAGTAAATATTTCATAGTAATTAGAAGTTTTTTTGCATAAAAGCTTCATAATTCTGAAACTTTAGCTTTACAGTTTGTAATTAACATTTTTCTTAAGATGAACTGGAACGCGATTAAGTACAATTGTTTTGATCTCTTGGAGGAGATAGGAATATTAAGAATAACTCTAGTTTGATTACGTTACATATTATATTAAGACTGTACGACTGCATGCGATGACTACAGGTTCAATTGATTTTTTTTAGTTTACCTTCTTTACAAGATTTTATTTAATTTGCTGTGTTAGTTTCTAGTGTAAGATTGAGCTGTAATTTGGATTCGGACCCAGTTCTGAAACAATATCATTAAAATAAGAAGAAAATATAATTTGACAATAAAATTACGTGTATTAAATATTGTTGCTTATTCGACCTAGCCGCCGCAAAAAATAAATAAATAACAGAGAATTAAAACTAAATAAATGTCTTGCGTAATTTCTTACCTTTGCAATTATCAATATACTGCTACATTGTTAAATGCCCTTAACACTATTGTTAAGATTAAAATATATATATAATTTCTATGAATTGTCATATATATCTTTCATGTAACGACATCGATCAGTTACAATTTTATTATATGTAGATAATATATTAAAAAATATATAAAACTAAATTGAAACCCACTAAGCTGCGCGAGATGACTATATGTTGGTTCAAATGTCACTTTTGTTTGTTTACATACAAATACAATAAAATATATACGCATAAAATATTAATTATTCTGATTAGATTTTGCTGTATGTACCTATTTACTTATTAGACTTTGCCAACTCAACACGTCTATATGACATGTAAATCGAACCTATAACCTTTGCGTGTACAGACATATTTTAAAAATAAGTGTCGTTGAAAAATTATTTTCTATAAGAAAAAAATATATATTTATAACATTTAACATCACAAATGATAACATTTAATAGAATAAATTAGAGTTTCTCTTAAAAAACTAGATAAAATCGTAATTTCCCTTGTCGGTGTTCTCGGTGGCGCACTTGGAAAAATTTTATTTCGTAAGCACTTGTGATAATTCCCCATTTCAGTTTGTAATGTGTGTGTGAGTATTTTTCCTACTTTTGCTTTTTTATATATATATATTTTTGTTTTTAAATAAAAAGTGTTGAAATTTTGTGTGACTGTATATGGTTTTTGGTTCGATTCCCACTCGAGGAGATGAAATATTTATTTAAATTTAAATTTACATTTCCATTTCTTCGTTCTGGTGTTGAGGCAAAAGCTCTGCGTCGAGTTCCACTACTGAACACGCAATGCCTCCAGAATTCGGTGGAAAGTTAGGAACGGAGTGTCTTAACACTAGGTTTCTATGTTCCCTCTGCCTATCCTGCTATGTGCAGGATACAGTGTGAAGAAAATAAATAAATAAGGAATTCTTTCATACAATTGTGCTTTAAAATATATATTTATGAAACTTAACTTTTACTATCGAGAGACTCTTGTGGTAAAAGCTAGTCGCGAGATATAAGTACCCGTATTTATTAAGTTTCAAACCAAGTTATTATTTAATGTACTTGTTTATCTGCGCAAGTAAATCTTGCGATAAACTTTAAAATCATACAAATTATGTAATTACGCTATAAATTGATTTGAAAAGTTTTAAAGAAAAAGGTTAATTTATATTTTTAAGGCACTGAAATAAAAAATTGGTTTTTTTTTCTAAATCTTTTGTTTAAACGAAACGAAACATAAATCTCTTTCTCTACATACATTTCCACCTCCATCATTAATGTAGTAAAAAAATATATGCATAAATATATGCAATAAATGGAAAATAATTTATTTTCCCAAATCGAATCTACAACCATCGTGCTTACAGTCAAACGGCCTTATACTACCTAAGAAACTAGAACATAATATTCACAAAACAAACACTAAATTAGTTCAATAAAGAGACAAAGTTAGGTGATTTGGCGTAACCTCCGTGAGCAGTAGCTACTAGGGTACATCGCTCCCTCGAGCGCTCTAACTGAAATATTGCTCCCCAGGTCACGTTGAAGATGACCGCCTCGCTAACTTTAGTATTATATATTAGTAAATGTATAGAAAAACATCGTTGTTTGTATGTAAATAGTAAAATAACTCGTGAAACACATTTTTGTTGGAGAGTAAAAAGCAATTCGATCATTTGGTGCTATTGATGTATTTGTAGTTTTTGAACTATTTCAGGAGATGTAATCAAAGTCTTAAAATAATCCGTGATCCGAAAAGGCCTTTGGGGTCATTAAGGCCGTCGTGATTCAGGGGCACAAGGGTGTGATTGTTGTGGATTCGATCCCCATTCAGGGGATGATATTCTAATAATAATATATAATTATTATGTAAAAATATATGAAAGTTTTGAGGTTTTAAATAATAATCACTTGCTTGCTTAAGTCAAAAAAAAGTTAGTTAAACGTAAGGTCATGAATGGCAATATCATAAAATTTCGTTAATGTAATCTAGAAAAGTTGAAAAAAATATATTTGAAGATTCAAATTTAAAATATATATTTTAAATTTCAGTATTGCCACTACTGTAATATTTAATTTCTATTTTCATATTTGTCCTATTGTAAAAATAGTAAGTGATAAATTACTTTTACAATTCCGTTTCCTACTTTCCTCCAAATTCTGGAGGCATTGTTGTTGTTCAATTACATGTTAATCAAATATTACTCAATTATATGAATATAATGTTTATAATTTAATTTAATTAATTTTAATTCTAATTAAAATTCCGAATAACTTACCAATAAAGTAAATCATCGAATTTCCAATCATAATATAATTATAATCACTATTAACTATTTCGTTGCCGTTTTCAAAGGAATTAGTCCCCACGGAGCGTTACAGACGGTCAGAACGTACAAACAATTAATATTATTAAACCTGAGTTAAATGAACTTTACTCTCTTGCGGTCANAAAAAAAAATAAATCTGCACCGATTTTTATAAAATTGTAAATTTAGACTCTTAAAAATATGTCATTGAACACATGTTTTGTGGTTTATTTTAATTCAGCCCTTAGGGTGCAAATAAGCAGGCGAAGCTGCGCGCGTCCGCTAGTAATATATAATTACTAGAGGACGCGCGCAGCTTCGCTTGCGTATATTCTTTTCTTGGTATATTATTATATTTGCTTAGTAAATTTCAGTATTGCCACTACTGTAATATTTAATTTCTTTAATTTCTATTTTCATATTTGTTCTATTGTAAAAATCGTAAGTGATAAATTACTTTTACAATTCCGTTTTCTACTTTCCTCCAAATTCTGGAGGCATTGTTGTTGTTCAATTACATGTTAATCAAATATTACTCAATTATATGAAAATAATGTTAATAATTTAATTTAATTAATTTTAATTCTAATTAAAATTCCGAATAACTTACCAATAAAGTAAATTATCGAAAGTCCAATTATAATATAATTATAATCACTATTAACTATTTCGTTGCCGTTTTCAAAGGAATTAGTCCCCACGGAGCGTTACAGACGGTCAGAACGTACAAACAATTAATATTATTAAACCTGAGTTAAATGAACTTTACTCTCTTGCGGTCAAATTCGTCTTAGTTAAAGCAACTAACCTTTGTATTATGAAATTTGAATATAAATTAAATGTTGAATTATCTGTGTTATTTTAGTAAAAGTTAATTTTCTAATTGATAGTGACAGTAATTTCTTCCCTAACATGATATAATTATGTACATTTTACAATTCTCTAGCTAGATTTTTACTTTTAATAAATACCCTTAGCAAAATGTTCAAGCATCTAATATAAATAATAAAAATATACGCTTGCTAAATTGGCTAAATTTATTTACAAAAATTCTGCGCCACTCGTTGAAATTTGAAACTAAATAATATTCACATCTGTATAATATAATTTTTATTCAAATATAAAAAATATACGGGAAAATTTTACATTCCCACAGAATTTGTTAGTTATTTCATTGATGTTTTTTTTAAAAATAGTTTTGATGTTTTCTTTTAAGTCCTTTAAAAATATATGAATGCAGTTAATTTATTTTTTATTTATGTTCTATAATTTAGTTTTATGTATGCATTTATGGCTTCATTTTAATAAAGAATCATCCGTGAACTTCAGTGTATAAATTTAATATCGTATAATTCGTTGAGTGGCAGATATCAACGCCGCGTTATGTGTCAATAGAGTGACGAAATGACAATAATTAATTCCTACAGGTGGGAATCGAACCCACAATCATTTAACTTATCATCAAATACATGTCTCATTTAGTAGTTTATATTATATAAAATTACTTTGTAAATATATGGTTTAATATTCATATTGTATGTCATAATGTATTTACAAAATTTGATTTAGGGCTTAAGTCCCATAAGGATCGAGCAAGGAGACCTCTTCCTTGCACAGCAAAATTCCCCTTCGAGCATATATCTTTATGATAATAATAAATAAATAATCGTCAGTGTACAAGCACTTACCATAACTTTAAACAAAAAGGTGCCATAGTTTCCTCTACCCACCTCGTTGTTTATAAGATACATGCATAAAACTAAAAAAAGGATCAAATCAAACAACGTACAAATGGACTCAATAATTTCGAGGAGAAATGATAATGATTTTACATTTTAAGTTGAATATTTCTGGGTGAAATAGATGCTTATTTACGAAGACCGAGTGCTCGAAAAATAAAATGCTTGAATTTGTGGCTAGGAGTGCATCTCTCTGTGAGTTAAAATTAATGTGCTTCAGAAAAGTAATGTACATCAGCGGAATTTGGCAATTTTTTTCAACCCTGTACGTGATGCTTTGACAATTACTGTTTAAAATTTTTATATTGTGAATTCTGAACATTTTAGTACTCGAACTAAAAAATATATGATTATTTGTTTTGAAAAAATATTAACTATGGGATAAAGTTAGGTTAATAATAACGACAGAGTGATTTATCATATTATCATATTGACTACCACAAAAAAACTTTTTTGCTGGTATTCTTTTGCACACACTTTATCACGTAGCTCGGTAGCCAGAGTAAACACATTGTCAAGAGCAATTCGATCTGTTAACTGGATCCCGCCCAAATTGCGGCGGGGTTAACCGCCGCGATTTTTTAATCGGAGGGTAAAAATTAATGAAATTCATTCATCATCAATTGCATGCTTGGTTCGAACCCACGTCGTTTACTCTTACAGCTAGACTTTGTCACTGCGTCACTTTAGCCTTGTTACTAATAATATAAAATATGTAAACCAAAAAGAGCTGGTATAATTTAACATAAAATATTTTAATTAAAACACCACTCTGTGTTGTTTGTAAGTGCATACCATTTGAACTCAACATGAAAAATTGCATGTGATTTTAGTAAAATTCAAGTCTGGAGCTGAAAATTTGTAAAATAATGAATTTTTTTATTTGTTTTACAATTTATTTTAAATGTTGTACAGAGAATATTATATTTTTTTTATATTCTCTTCATATGCTAGGAGCGTGCCTTAAAAAAAAATAAGGTCTGGACTGGCTGTGGGTTTAATTCCCACTCGAGGAAATGAAATATTTAAGAATTTCATTTCTTCGTTCAGGTGACCAGACAAAGCGCGTCATTGAGTTCCGAAAAATAGAGAACGGAGAGTCGTAATACTAGGTTCCCTCTGCCAAAAGTGTAAAGCTAAAAAAAAACATCAACTTTCAATAAAAGAACACATTCCTAATTTAATAAATTATTTGACAGTACTTTAAAAAAGTTCCTAATTTCTGTTCTCAATTACATATTAACGCGTAACGACTTTAAAATACTGCCTTCTATTTAATCTGATATTAAAAACAGCATAATTTATGTTGGTATGTAATTAAACAAATTGCCTTCACTCGGTTAAGCCCAGAAGGCCCCCTTTTAACCAAAAAACAATGAGCTAACTGGAATAATTAGTTAAATATATAGCTAAAATTGGTTAGCAGTAATACCATCATATGATGCTAAAGGCAATGGTTGTAGGTTCAATTCATCAGTGTGAAAGATTTACATTTAAATTTGTTCCTCGCTTTGGTAATACGACAAAACGCTCCGTTAAGTTTTGCCTCTTACAACACACAATGTCTCAAAAACTTAGCTGAAAGTGGGGAATGTCTTAAAATAAGATACACAGGTTCCCTCTGACTATCCTTCTATGTACCGTGAGAAAAAACTAATAGATAAAAATGGTACAACAACGCAAAATATAACTATAGACAAAAAATATGATCCGATATGACTCAAATAAAATAAAACCAAAAGTTGCAAATTCTAAAACGAAATATTACTTAAAACAAAAAATCTACGCTACACAGAATAAAAGCACCCCACCGACGATAAAAGGCAAGGTAGTAAATACCACAACTAGATTAGATCATAAGACAGGAGGTCCCCCGTGAGACCAGGCCGTGATTGACGTGGGCCTGACAACGGAAGCTGGAGGCGGGGTATACTGGTGAAATGATATGAAAATTTAAAGACGCTTCCCGGAATAACAATGTCTGGTTATCATATCAATATATTATGTATATCAATTGGGTTATGATTACTATGTTATATACATATATATTTGAAGTTTTTGACAGTCGGATATAGTCAAAATATACACAAGACTTACTTATTACTTAGAGGCTTGGGGAAGTAGAGTAGGAGTGGGGTTCCACTTATCACTTCGAAACTGTTATGTACATATATATGATGTTGCAAATATTTCTTATAACGCAAGCAGCAGGGTACGCTGAGTCTAGGGTTTAGACTCTTTGCTCATCACTCTGAAGCAAATTCTGGAGGCTTTGTGTGTTAAGTGGTGGAGCTCAACGCGGCAGTAAAGCGAAGAAATGAAAATTTTAAATATTTCAATCCCCTGAGTTATAATCGAACCCAAAACCTGTTGTATAACTAGCCGCATTGTTATAATGCAATAGTAAATATTGTTTTATATTTTATGATAAATGGCAGTAATCAAATAAATAACTGGATCTCTAGAGTTCCATATCTATTAAGGAAAAAAGGAACCCTTGGATCACACAAAAAATATAATAAAAGAACAGAACAGGATTCGATTTCAATTTGAGAAAATATTTTTATATATAAATATTTTCGTTTTCAAAATAACAGATATATTAATTTAGTTATTTCATATCTTATTTGAAAGGTCAGGTTGATATTTGTTTTCTCTAAGCTTGAATGTCAAATAGCAATTCTCTAATAGTCCTTATCCCAAGTGAATATGACATTTACCTTAAAGCTTAATATAGAATATGACAATATTTGTGTATATCACCTTAATATATATTAAATATTGAAATGATTTTAGCGCAGGTGGAAACAGATTGTACGCCGTTGATTGTAGGTTTTATTTTTTTACATTTCTATTGGATTCCAGGATCCAGGATACAGTAGAGTAGGCAGAGAAAACCTAGTGTCATCTAAATTTCTAAATTTTACAAGAAACATATGACCTGGTGGTCATTAGCCATAAGTCACTCTATTTTACACTTTTTAATTATTTTGGAAACGTTATGTGGAACTAAATATAAAAATCTTCGTCCACCAAAGTATTCCTTAATATTACAAAATAGGATTATTAGTAATTGTATTTTTTTGTTTTAGTTATTAATTATTAAAAGGGCCAAGCCAGGATACAATGCTATTTACATAATAACAAAAATATCATATAGATTATTGATACATTTTTACTTTGAGAAGCTTTGCATGCATAAAGTAGATGTAAATTTTGTATTTATTCACTATCACGTAATACAATTATAAAGAATTAAGCCTGCTTTAAATATATTCATATTGGTAATTATATTTATTCATACGAATGATCAGAAATACCACACATTCATAATTATAATATTTTTAAAACAATTTTTATTGAAAGATTTTATATTTTGGGTTATGTATTTAACGATCTGAAGCTAGTTTTAATTATTATTACGACAACTGCGCTACAAACCATTTAATTTAAATTCAAACAAAAATATTTAAATAAAAAAAACGTTTCGTCAAGTAAATATCGATTCATATCCAATGTCTATACAGTTTTACAGTTCCTTACTGCGACACGAAGCTGTCTTTTATTTGGATACATTTTTAAATGAAGCAGATATACGTATTTTCCCAGTAGATTTTAAAAATATGATGTAAATTTCGTGAAGGCGTCTTACCTGTTCGATGAATGCAATAAATTCCGGGAAAACAATAAACTCCCTCGTCACGGTGCATGGAAATAGGAGTAGCACTTCTGCGTATTCCCAAACAGTTCGTGTAATGCTGTGTTTCTCAACATTTCTATTGATAGGTTGATATTTGTATAAATAAGTATATACTATATATTATGTAATTTCATGTACTTCTTACATGTCCCCTAAGTATTAACACACTCTGTACCATTCCGCCCAATTTTTAAGAAGTTAAATAGTGAAGAACTCTTGTACTATCTTGTTACCAGAGCGAGGAAATAAAAATAGCTCATTCTTTCGAGCGAGAATCGACACCATAACCGTCGCGTTTGAAGTTAGAGCTGCATAAATATACTTTCTTCTGTGTTGGAATGTTTTTTTATTATTAAAAAATAAGATATATATTTCTATAATTACCTAAATATAAAAAATAAAAACAAAAATATTTTGATTTTCAAAAATAAAACGTCAATAGATATAACATTGAGAAGCACTGAGTGCCGGGAATTCGATGTGAGGTAGAAGTCCCAAAGACGACGGTGTAAATTCAACTTAGCATCTGCCTCGTACGTCCTCTATTTTCCTTTAAGAATCCGTTGAGACGATGGTCAACATACGAGCTAAACATATATATACGATCAATGTCCACCATAAATATCTATATTATTGAACTTTAAAGCATTTTTTTCTATATCTTTTGTTATGTGACAGAGTTGCCTACCCTGTTAAATGTGATGGAACCTAGTGTTAAGACACTCCGTTTCCCATTTCCCGAATTCTGGAGGCATTACGCTTTGAGTGGCGGAACTCAATGCCGGGCTTTTGCCTTGATGCCAGAGCGAAAAAAATTAAATATTAATAAATAATAATCCATTCCCCTGAATAGGGATCGAACCTATAACCGCGTTACAGTTACACACTTCTTCATCTGCGGTGCAAATAACCTCTGGCATTTAGACGGAGTGTTTCATACTAACTATTATTTATTTATATTTTATCACGGAGGCGAAGCCGCAGCTAAACGCTATTTATATATAAAATCTATATCTGAACTAACAATATATTAAAATTTTATATTGAAATATATAAAATTAATTTCATATTATTTTAATATATCGGGAAAAGTTAACGTAAATTTTCACCCTTACTTGCAGTAACGTAGACTTAATTAAGTTATTTTCGTTAAGCCCATATTGGAATATATTCCTGGAGTTAAATTCTTTATTTTAACATATATTTTAGTTATAAATTCTTTATATTGAATTTCAATTAGTGATGCACTAATTAACGAGATTATCCAAAATCTGTTTAAATGAAAATTGTATTTTAATTTCATTTCGTACAATATATTTTAAACAAAAAACCCTTTTAAAATATTAAACAGTAGGTTAATCATAGGGAACCTAATATAAGGCTCTCTGTTCTACATTTTCTTTCAAATTTTCGAAATATCGCCTGCTGACTGGTGAAACTTAGCCGTGCTTTGTTTACTAGTGAATAACCGAAACGTGAACAATCACGTTTACAGACGCTATCCCACTAAACTACAGCGACTTTTAGGAGCATTAAGTTTATACAACAATTTAATTTTAATATATAAAAAAATTAGGTCGTCATGGCAAAGAGGCACAAGCGTGCGTCAGTATATGCGACGGTTTTTTTTTCATTTATTTTCTCAAATTAACAAATATAAAAACACTTACATCTACTCCGTCAAACCATTTAAATGGTTTACCGTCGGACAACGTTCTCTTTTACACATTTAGAACTTAAACTTAAATATAATGATTAAAAACAAGGTTTAAACTTATAAGTTAAATTATACTGTATTTATATAAAACATTTTATATTTAACAAACATTATAGATTAATTTTACTAAAAGTGGGTAAGCAAAAATATTTGTTATAATATTCGTTATGGGTTCGATTGTGGAAATTAAATATTCAATATTGGCGACGAGACAGAACGCGGCGTTGATTTTCGCTACTCGACTTAAATGGAGAACCCGGTAGAAAGTAGAAAAAAGAAAATACTGTGCAAAGTAAAAAGATAAATCAGTCAGTCACCGTTTCTTAGTTCACAGACTAATAGATAAGGTTGAATATTAAAATTTTATCTCATCAATTTTATATATTTTTAATTCGAAACGTCTGGAAGCTGATAGGAGGTTCGCTTAGTTTTTATGAATTTCCATTTTATTTTAGTATAAAGGTAAAGCTATCTGCAGGTAACTCTTGCATTATGCCCCTGGAATATATCATAGAGCTTGTGGCACAGTGTCATTGCGTCTGACTACAAACGTGGTGGTTATGGGTTCGTTTTCCTCTAGAAAAGATGAACTCATGACAAAGTGGGGTGTTGTGTTCCACCACTCAACAGATGCTCTTTTCAACACCTTCCACGTATATAAGACAATGGCTGGCCAAAAGAGTTTCACGTGACATTATAAAAATGTCTGAAGATATTAAAAGTAAAAAAAGAGTTTTTCGATATATCCTAATGAATATGGATAAAACAGGCCGTGACTGATGCCGTTACGCTCCCCGTATAGCCGTGTAATTGGCCATTCATCTCCATTTGTATCGCGCGTATATCATAATACGCGGAACATTTCACATCCATCCGTCAACTTTGCGCGTACTCGTATGGGTACGTACTCGTACTGTACACTGATAGGCTTTAATAATCCTTTTGTTGTGGATAAGATATACCTACTAATTTTTATGAATTTTATAGCTGTTTCCAGACAGAATTAATAAAAAAACCGATCAAGCGCCAGTCGGATTCGAATACTGAGGGTCCCGTACCAATTTTAGGATTGTAGGTTAACGAAGTACCTACAATTTATAAAAGTAGAACTCATTTTATATGAAATGTACTACAAATATATAAGTTTGTAGTTATTTCTTTCTTTATTCGTCTTTTATTTAGTTATAAATAAATTAAAATTAAATTAAATCTGCTTCACGCTGTATCCTGTGCGGGCTAGGCAGAGGGAACCTAGTGTTAAGACACTCCGTTCACCGTTAAACAAATTTATAATTAAATAAAATATGTATGATAATATCTTATGAATTGACATAAGTCGATAAATTATAATGAATGTACGCGAAAATAAACATTTATTAATTATTATAAAGTGTTATTTACTGGTAATCTCTTATGAACATAGAAAATTAAACTTAAAATATCCTGGCAGCGTCGACTGCAATATCATTTTATAAGCAAAATATTCTCATGGGAATCGAAGCTATCGTTTAGATATAGACCTACGCTACCTACTATATCGTTTGCTTATTTTCAAGTCTTGTGATGTATGTGTGTGTTTGAGTGTGTGTTTGTGTGTCGTGTATATGTGCCGTAGTGTCATTCTCGTGTGATGACTTGAATTTGAAATATTATGTCATTCAGCTGTTGCATGATTGAAAGTAATAGTTAGGCAGACCTTGGCAACAAACTCCGTAATTTGGAAATTATTCTAGTATTTATTTTTTGAGCTTCATGCTGTATCCTGAAAATATAAATATTTGGAACCTAGAGTTGAGACTCATCGTGCCCTGCTTCCCACCTAATTTTATGAAATAATTCTTTCTCACGAATGGGAATGGAACCCATAATCGTCACATTTACAACCACAGTTGTGCCCCTGTGCCTCAGGAGATTAGGTAAGAAAAGAAAGTTTAAACTTTTAGAGACATGATTACAATGATTTAAGCAAAATTTTAAATTCTTAGCTTAACTAGGCTAAAACCAACATATAGCCACAGACTTCATCTAACAGCGTAATATAGCTAAAATTTCACAGTATACGCTAAAAGGCAAAAATTTCGAGTACCCAAACACTTTGTAAGTGTTAAGGTTTATAAAAGAATTTTCGCGTAAAATTTCAGTAAGTGTTTTAGTAGAGCAAAAATACGCAATTTACAGATTAATCGGCAAAAGTTGCAACGTTAACTAAATCTACAAACACACTGATATTGGCACCGCGCGGAATGAGGCCAATTTCGAGAGCAAACGAAGAAAAATCACTGTAAACATTGAAAACTGAATTGAAAATAAAGTATTTTTACACAATTCTTACACAGTTTATTTATTTTTTTTCTTTTTAGCTTCATGTTATATTTCTCACTTAGTACGGTAGGCAGGGGATGCCTAGTTTTGTGACACTCCGTTCCCATTAAGACACTTCCGTTATTCATTTCTGCCGTATTCTGACGCATTGAGTGTTGAGAGCGGAACTAAACGCCGCATTTTGCCTCGTTACAAGAGCGAAGAAATGAAAATATTCAATCGTTTTATATGGATACTTGAGAAGCAGATTTTTTACACATTATGCCTTTTTATTAAGCATAAAAATGTGACTTTTGTCGGAATCAAGTCACAATTTATTCAAATTTTCTTGGAGCTTTTCTAAAATATTCTACTTCGCCTAACTTTTGCCAGCAGGAAAATTAAACTTTCTTAGGATTTTCCATAATAATAGCCATCAACGTATTAGATTTAGTAAATCTAGGACTGATATCATTACTGAGAACATGAATATAGATAGAAATTTAAAAAGTAATAGTCTACATACACTACGACGAGAATTAAATAATTGTTAATAATAAAAATTCTATAATAAAAAAACTAAACTCATAAAAAATTAAATATATATTTTTAATATAACACATATAATTCCCTAATATATAAAAAAAATGTATAAAATGTTTAATTTCTAGCAGCTAGACTGATTTATAGCGCCCGCTGAAGGCTTGTCTCCTCTGACGCCTTATGAAATTGACGCGGCAACATTTGTATTTTATCGTCAAACCTTTTCAGAGGGAAAATTTTAATCAGGCGCTGTTAAGCGACGTGAATATTAAGATCCAGCGAGATTAATAACGTTTATAATTTGTCTTTCACGGCGGGCTATAGCGTTGCACGCTTCAAATTTTAGAGAATTTTGTAAATTTCCTCTTTATGAAACAGTATTTTTTTTAATTATTTTTATTTTTTTTGAACCGCATTGCTAATGAGTATGACATTATGATGATTGATGATGATTCTCCTTTGTGTGTTTTCCATTCAACGTGACATTGGCGAAGTGATTAGTGCTGAACTGGCACGCTCGGATCGCCATAATTAAAGAACAACAACAACAACAATGACATTATGATTTTAGTTGAGTCAATTTATGTTTGTTTATTATTTTGTTGAGGGAATTTAGACAGTTTTTTTGTTAGTTTGTTTGTATCAGTATTTAGTTAAGACGTCAAAACGTATTTTGCACGGTTTTTTATTAAGTTTACTCATCGCTCTTATGTTTCTCAAGTTTTATTAAAATTTAATAAAAAAAATTCTGCCAAGTAGAGGCAGAAAAATTTAATACACTATTCTATAATATAAAAAGACTTGACATCATTCTATAATACAAAAAAGAAACCTTAATTTTCACATACACTTTAACAAATAAGCGAAACGAGAAAAGAACCCGTGACCTACATTTATAAATATTCAGATGACATACCAATAATATATCACGGCATCGAAATGGCTGAAAACATAATACAACTTTACCTAACATATAACATACATATCAATGGCTTGAAAGGTATCCTTTTGTTCTTATCCCCCCACAAAACATTAGCTTCAGTGGCATCCGACCCTGTTGTGAGTGATCATTGAAAATTTACTTTATTTATATGAGAAATAAAGTTGTAATTTATTTGTAGGTAAAATAGCGTTGATGTACAGAGTTTACCTTTCAGTTTATTGAATTGGGAATATCAAGATATCAGTTTTCAGTCTGTTGGAATTGCGCGCATTATCTAGTATCACAGGTCGCTTAAATTTTTTTACTTGATTTTCATATTTTAAATGTTTAATATTTTGTAGATTCTAACCCAGTATTAGTGAAATATTTCTTTAGAAAACGTATAAAAATTTTAACGTAGCGGGATTTGAACCCACGCCTCTAGAAAACCGTGAGAGATCTCTCAGTATTAAACAGAAGAACCTAGTATTAACACACTCAGTTTCCCACACAATTCATTGTTTTTAATTGATTATCATAAAATACAATTAAATGTGAAGCCAAACCTTAATTTTAGATACTAAATTTTATTAAAATTTCACAAATTGATTGGAATCGAACTCCAAGCCATCACTTCGCATCTTCATAAGGATGAAAAAGTATGGATTGAAAATCGTATCTAGGTACCTACTTTACGTCAAACAAGTTAACAATACCAACACCACCCACAATGCGGCACACAAATTACATTTTAATATTTCACGCCGCTACCAAACATAATACGGGATTATGAGAATAAAAATTTAATTTCTCAGAGAAACTTTTATTTGCAGGAGGACATTAAGGTTTGTATTATTATATTATAAAAAATTGATGAAAAATTTAGTGTTCGGTCTAGTTAGGTAAAGCGCTTTATTTGCTGCTCAGCAAATTCAGCGGAAAGTGGGGAACGGAGTGTTTTAACACTGGGTTCCCTCTGCCTATAATGCTATACACGGAATCCAGAATGGAGTTGAAAAAAAAATGGTAGGTATTTTTATAAATAAATACCAAATTGATATCGAACTCATAACCACCACGTTAAGCATACATGTTACTATGAACTACCTTGAACATGTAAATGTGGGTATTAATTAACTTTATGTACCATTATAATTAATATTCTGAAAGTTATTACTGTAGAATTAACGATAGCTCCTTAAGGCTATCATTTAACCGACTTATCGTGTTAAGGTTGTATAATGTGTGGCGCGCCATTCGTTTATAACCATGAGGCAGGCTTAATAAACCGTGAAAAAGAATAAATTATTAAAACATTAAAGTGAAAAATAATGCTATTTGTGTGCAATAAAACTGAGTAACATGCTTTTGGTGGAGATTCTATTATAATAAAGTGTAAATAATGTTTTTGATTAAATATTTTTATGATATATAAGCGTGTAAACGCGACAGGTTGTGGATTCGATTCCCACTCGAGGATATTAAATATTTATTAAAAGCTTCTATATCTTGACAATTTTGAAGTAGATACTTTATAACCTAATTATATAAAAATCAATTTTGGTGTTATATGTACATTTTGTGAAATACTATATTTACTAAAACTAAAATAAAATTAAAGCATCGCTAAATAATATTTATTTTTCTAAACATAGTTTTAGTATGTGTATCACGGCTAAAACAAAAACGTTTCGGGTCAATGGAAGGCCTTACAAAACAATAATAATAATATGATATCACAAAAAAATACAAGTAACGCAATAAAAATAAAATACGACATCTTAAGTTGTCGGCCATTTGCGCTTTCATCTCTGAATTATTAATGCCGCCATTTTTTTATGTTATCAGTTTCGGCGGCCATTTCCATTTGGGCGGACATTTGCTTTTGCACATTTCTTGAATTAGGATCTTTAAATTCGTTTCGTTACGAAATTTTGTTTTTTTAGACAATTTAAGGTATTATTTTTTAATAAGTTGTTTTATTTTAAGTTCACCGTGTACCCCGCATACAGCAAGAATAAGTAGAGGGAAGCTAATGTTCCCACCTATCATTTAAGTTGCGAGTTCACATCAGATCTTCGATTTCATGCTTTTTTTATTACTAGAGCGAAGATATGAAAATAATTAATTCCTCTGAGTGGGAATCGAACTCACACCCACGCATTTACACTCGTCACGCGCCAAATAAAAGCCTATAAGAGTAATCAGTCTTGCTATATTAATAGTGATGTATTCAATCATTGCGTTCTCCTCCCACGGTATTTGCGGCGATTGAAAGTAAATTGAAACTGTATTATTTCCCATGGGGATTATTTTTGATTACTATTATAGTACATTCGCTTCATATTTAATAATTGGTAAATAAGAGTTATTAACGAATGTCAATACGGTTGTTTGTTTTGTGAACTGTTCATGATTTGATTGGTTTGCCTTGTTTAGAAATATACTGTTACCATATTTATATATTTTGTACAAATATAATGGTTCTCTTAATATTTCATTTTCTCCACACTTCTACAACGTGCTTACAATCTTTCGTATATATCTACTGCTCCACCATGGCTTCTGAATTAAAAAGGATTTCTCCAGTGTTTAAATATTAAAAAAGTTTAGTTTTGTTTATTTTTTAGCTTCAAGCTGTATTTTAGCAAGCCTACCATGCAGACGGAACCTGGGGGAACCTGTTTCCGTTAAGACACTTCCGTTCGCCACTTTCCGCCGAAATCTGGATTGCGTGTAGACTGGCAGAACTCAACGCCGTGCTTTGCCTCGTTAACAGATCGAGTAAATGAAAATATTATATATCTCGTGACCCCGAAAGGGAATCGAAGTCACAACCATCGCGTTTATAGCTGCACATTTGTACACCTGTATCAAGACAGCCTCATTTATGTTTATTATATTTAGACTTAATAGTAGAGAGCTTAATAATAGCACTTCACACAACAAGTGTTTAAAACTTTATTCAGAGATGCAAATAAATAACATACACTTCACTATATAAAGCAAACAACATAAATAAAGATGGCTGCTATTTTTGTAGCGCCCATATATTTCCAGATTTTTTTTTCGGAGTTCCATCAATTACTCTAGAACATGTTTTATTTTACACTGTTGTATGTTAATTTATATCTATATTGTTTATTATTTGTGTTACTTTTCGTTTTGACTTGTAAATATTGGTTTTACTGAATTTGGAAATACTATTACCTTGGAATTGCTTTGCTTGTTTTTCTTTTTTATATTTTTAAAATTAATCTGTTCGGGTTTGGTACTTAAAAGTGGAGACATAAGGGCATTATTTAAAATTAAATCTCCTTACAATAGTAAATAGTGATTAATCACCATATTACTAATTTGTTATTAGCATCACGCTGTATCTTTCGCATAGCAAGGTAGGCAGAGGGAACCATCGAACCTAGTGTAAAGACGTTCCCGTTCCCCACTTTCAGTCGAATTCTGAAGGCATTGCGTGTTGAGTGGTGGAATTCAACGCCGTGCTTTGTTCCGACAACAGAATGATTATAAGTAGGCAATGATTGATTCACAAAAAATATATTTTACTATGTATGTATAAACTTATTGTATCTAAACCGCTGCCCAATTAAACTTAACTCAAATTTACCACTATAATTAATGATATGGTAAAATACTAACATTAACAGTACAAAATTTACACAACGGCTTATCAACTGGGGTTTGATTAAGCGATCAAAAGTTGTCGCAATGCCTTTTTTTACCGCGAGCAAATAAGTTACATCTCATTTTGTGATAGTGATCTCTACGAAAAAACGCGACGCTATCACGCGATAGAGTGAAATATTTTACCACTGAAAAAATGTTTCAGGGGCAAAGTTGGAAGTGTGCGACGTAAAAGTATTTACGCTTTTCCATTGGTTTCTGAATGCTTTTGGCTTTTCCGTGGTAAAGGAAATTGTGAAAAATATATTGCAAATTTAGTTATGATAGTTTTAATTTTTGAAATATTAAAGTATTTTTTAAGCATCACGCTGTATCCCGTGTGTAGTAGGGTAGGCCGAGGGAAGCTAGTGTTAAAACACTCAAAAAAAGGAATTTATATATTATTTTAAGCCCATAGTTATTAATTAGGAACAAATATGTGTCGAGGCAAAGCACGGCGTTGAGTTCCACCACTAAACACACAATGCCTCTAGAATTCATCGAAAAATGTGTCAGAGTGTCGTAACACTAGGTTCCCTTCGCCTATCCTGATGTGTGCGGGATACAGCGTAACGCTGATTTTTTATTCCAAATTCCAAACAAAAAATTCAATGTTTCAACACCAAAACTACAACTTTATAGGTCAAAAATTTATATTACATGAAACAAAAGAAAAATATTTAGCAAAAAAACAAGAAATACACCCAATACTATTGAATGTAACAGATTGTGATTCACCTTTATTGATGCTCCTAATTAATTAAAACTGTTCCACCCACATCGCTTACGAAATGAAAATACCCGCACTGGCAAATACTCACCGGGCCTTATTGATTATTGTGCTTAAAATTAGTATTGAAGGAAAATTTTGTATATTACTATTAAAAATGGTTTAAAGTTTTTCTATGTGTTTATTGTTCATGTAGTAGAAACCAGAAAATATATATAAAATTACAAATTTAATTAAATATACACCCCGTATATGACATTTGTATGATATTCACATTCAGTAATTATTCTTCTTATTTCAGAATATATTTAAAAATGTTAGCACTGCTGTATTTAGACAATATGCTATGGTAAGCCACTTTTAAAAAATTCCTCTTCAACACTAGGTACACGTTCCCTCTGCCTACCATGCTATATATGGGACAGCGTGAACCAAAAAAAACCATTATATTAAAATACCAAATACTTGTTAAGAAAAGTTCAGAAATTCTTAAGAGAAGCTTTTCTCAGGCTTCGTCATTCAAAAAATTAGTTCAATAGCAACCCGAAGACATTAACACGAAAACTTTGCGTGTACATACAGAATTGCTACTGATTCCAAAATAATTACAGGCCAAAATAAACAAAACTGTATAATCAAAAGCAGGACAGTTTATGTGTATTAGAACACGAACCCAAACAGAAGTTAATTCCAAGGAAATCGAAATTGAAGTATACATTTCATTTGAAAACCTCGATCACGAACGTTTTTTATTAGAATGTACTAATTAAGTATACAAAAATAAAATATTAAGATTGTTACAATTTGCCATTTACTTTTATTTAATTTAACAAACAAAACGATTTCCATTTTTTCCCATACGTCAGGATAGGCAGAGGGAACCCGATGTTAAGACACTCGGTCCCCCAGTTTCTACTCGATTTTTGATACATTGTAGGACAAGTAGCAGATCCTACTACTGAATGAAAGAAAATGTTTAAATTTCACCGAATGTGGATCGAACTTTGATTATCATTAACTAAGTTATTTATTTTTATATCCTTAGAAATATATAAATGAAAAAGACAGAGTGTCTTGACATTAGGTTCTCTCTGCCCATCTTACTCTAGGTATGCTACATAAGATGTGAAATTAAAATACACATAAAACAGAAATAAAGAAAACAAAACAATATATTTCTTTATAATCTTATTAAAACGATCCAATGTTTTCGCTGAAGTAAAATAACACCTACGTACTAGAGGTGATCCCTTTTAACAAATCGAGATGTCTGAATTTTTCCTTTCCCTCTTTTTCAGTGTCCAGGAGAATAAGTTTGCTTAGTTTCTTAGAATACCTAAGTGAGAAAAACTATGGTATGAGTAAAACGAAAAAGTACAATTCTTGTGAAAACTTCTTATAATATGAGCTTATCTTCGCAGGGTCACAGAAGTGCGACTGTAAACGTGACCGATTGTGAGTTCGATTTCTACTCGGGAAATTGAAATATTTAATAATTTTTCTTACTCGCTCTGGTAAGAAGTCAAAGAGCAATGTTGAGGTCTGTCACTCAACACGCAACGGCTCCAGAATTTGGAAATGGAGGATGAAAGTGTCCGCACTGCGTCACTACGAACAAAATATAGTTAAATCTAAAACGAAGCTAACTAAACTAATCGACACAGTTTAGTAGCTGATATTTTTACTATTAAAAATAATATTTTAATTAAAAAGCAATTAGTAAACTGTAAGATTTTTCTAGCACTATAGTTCTTTTCATAGAATATCTTAAGAGCCAAGACAATGACACTTCCGTAGCACTTTTATAATTCTCGGTGGTACAAAAGTATAAAATGTTGTTTTGATAAAAGAAAAAAAAACGATATCCCATTAAGTATAAATAGTCATTAGTTACCACTCTAATACAAAATTTATTATTGCTTTGTTCTAAGTAAACATTTTCTTTATTATATTCATTTAACTGAAACTCTTAGTTTTAAATATTATTGTACCTACCTATAAAAAGAAATGAATGGAACTTTTTACACTTCAAGATTCCACGCATTGAGGGATTATGTTTCGTTCTTATATTGAACCGATAATAATTTTTAATACAAGTTTGTATGTAAAATAGTGATATATTTTACCATTTATCAAGTTATTTAAGGAAAGGACAGAATGTTGTGTCACTAGGTCCTCTTTGTCTACCCCGTCATGCGGAGTAAAGCTCTAAGTTGAAGAGAAACGATAACTATTACTTTTAAATAGTGTTCATTTCACTATTTATATAGTGATTTATCTTTTATTTTGATACAAAAAATGGCACGCTGTGTCACTACGCCACGCTGATCTGAAATAAGAGGCTTAATTACAATTAAATATTTAATTAATATTAAAAAACAGTGCAACCTAGTCAAAATGTCTACAGTACGGTACAAAAACAGTAAGTAAAGAAACAATTCGTAAACATCCACAGAATGGTATAAGTAAGCGGGATTATCACATCGACCTCAGTGGTCGGCTCTTATCTCTTAATACCTGATGATAGAAGGGCTCTGGCTGCTCCATTACACGCCAAATAGAATAACAATCTTGGAAATAGACACTTATTTTATCATAGACTAGTTGAATCCTGCGATTTCGCTCGCGTGGACTTTTTGGTTAATCATCTATCTGTCATATAATCTGCTACATAATGATGATATGTTCTAAACTTTTGATTGTTATATCTTATCAGTATATATGTTAAACAAGTTTTTCTAAGGGGCCGTTTCTTTATTTGTTAATTATAGTTTTCCAGTGGAGCAGGGGTTTAAGCGTGTGACTGTAAAAGTTTGTGGGTTCGAATCTCAATTGAGGATATTAAAAATTTAATATTTTCATTTTTTCGCTCTAGTGTCGAGACAAAGCGCAGCGTTTAGCTCCGTCACTTAACTCTCAATGTATTAGCAGAATGTGAGGAGCAGTTTCTTTTGCTCCCTCTGCCTAAATATTTAATTTCCACAAGTGCGCCACAATTGGCCTCTTCTTAAAAATTATCTAAAAAAAACGAAGTATTTACGTGTTTTTCTACTCTTTCAGTGAAACGAAGTTTACTCTATAAATAAGTAATACTAAAAATTATCTTCTCCATTTTTATCCAGTAAGTAATAAAGTACCCCCACTGGACACCACCGAGGCGGTGCAGCATTGTGATCGACACGCGATCCTTTCATACGACCACTTTTACAAATTGTTATTAAGAGTACCCGTTTTTTTATTAATAATGGATAAAGTAATTTACTTTTAATATACAATATTAATTTATTTATTAGTGCACACGCTGTATTAAAACTGTGCGAGAAAAAAAAAATACACAAAAATATTTTTTCATTAATAATGAAGCTACCTTCACTTCATTATTTACGGTAAATAATATTTATTTTTTCAGCTGCACGTTGTATCCCGCATATAGCAGAATTTTTATCTATAAAGAAAATTAAATTCAATATTGTTGCTGATAATAAACGCTTACTTGAATTCTTTTAATAAGAAAATATTTTTACGCCACATATTAATTTTACAGGATACAAATTATAAAACTATATTATATACACTATCCCGCAAGTATAAAATTATACACCCCCTTTTTTCCCATACCCAAATTCACAAATATCAACCGAACTACTGAAAATCGGTTATCATAATATGTACATGGGGGTTGAGGGTGAAATGGATAGATACTGAGGTCCTCTACCCATAGACAATCGTTGATCCATCGATCGCCTTACATCCTATATATACTTATAAGCATCCAAGAATGTGATATCAATGTGCGTCAACACTAAGATAGCATCATTCTTTTTATCTAAATTGATATTATTTTCATTTCTCATATTCTCAGGTACAGACAGTGTGAAGGTATTAAAGAGATTTTAAGCGTATTAACTCGCACCTGTTACCTTATAAATAGCGCATGCAGGTGCCTCATCGTGACCCTAATGCAGGTTCTTATACTATATATTTTATCTTTTCATGTAATAAAAAGTGTACCATTGTGGCTCAGTGGAACAATATTTGGCTGTGAGCATGATAGTTATGGGTTCACTGCTCAATGAGGGTATGATTATATTTAAATTATTTTTATTTCCTCGCCCTGAAAGACAATGGGGGAATGTTGAATCATATGTTACTTATTGGAGCGATAGGTTCCTTTTGCCTGGTATGCGAACTCTCTAAAGCGTGAAGCTTTTATAATGGAAATAACAAGGCAAACGAGCATACATGTCACTTAATAGAAAGTGTTCACCGCCGTCCACGACCCCGTATAACACCAGAGGAGCTATAGTGCATTGCCAGCCTTTGAGTTGGAAGAAGAAGCACATCGAACTGGAAACAAACATTTGCGTAGCGCGTGAAAGGAAGTTCCTATGAAACCACACATTTGAGTTTGATATGTACTGTGCAGTTAAAAAAATACAAGTTCGAATGTATAAAATACAAGTTAAAAATATCAATCAGAAACTAGTATCGAAGAATACAAACATACAATTACTTAAAGTTTACATATCAGTAGGAGTGTTAACATAGAACGTACCTAATATATTACTTTGAGAAGCAGTCTGCTTCGTAAATATTTATTTACAACATTTCCACTACTCTTACCTATATTGGCAAATTTAAATTTGTAGCTTCAGATTTTCAGTTTATTGAAAAAAGTAGGGGTTAATACAAAAAAAAAGTATTATTTAAAGTCAAGTTACGTTGATTTAAAAAATATATTTGTTTTATTGAGAAAATTGAACGCATGTTGCGGTATCGTAGCGGAAGTTTCTTAATGGGTATGGAATATCTTGACACTGAGTTCCCTCTGCCTACTCTTATATATACGGGATACAGCGTGAAGCTAAAAAAAATACATGTAAACTTAAAATTCATCAATAAGTACTAGAGTACATCGCTTAGAGTTTTCCATGCAATCTTTGCATATCAGAGATATATAAAAGTGATACCGTATTCTATAAGACATTTTCATAATAAATATAAGCAATTAAATAAAATAAAAATAAATTAAATCATATTTATTAACATAAATACAATATGTACACAATTATATAGATCATTTTTATGTTAAAATAAAAAATAACCGATAATAAAACAATTATTTTAATAAATAAACAAAATATTACCAATAAACAAAAGTTATTACTCATTAAACCCTCTAATCTCCAAGCAATCGTATTGAAAACTATAATTCCGTAACAACAGCTCAAAGAGCTTACACAAAACAAATAATAAATGGGACCACATTTTAATTATGAACCAAACGTCATTAAAAAAGTCGTGAATGTCTCATAAAAGAGGTTATCGCCCAATAAATTTCAAGACACGCGATGTCTATTATTTTTGGCTACAATACACACAATATTTATTTCCTTGAAATTTGTAATATTTTTCAGGCTCACGCTGCACACATAACAGGGTAAACAGAGGGAACCCAGTTCACACCCAGTTCCGCATTTTTTTTGTCTTTTTTCTTGTTAAAAAAGTGGGTAGTTGAAAATAATTTATTTCCTATAATTTCCTCCATAACCTTCGCGTTTGTAGACACTAAATCTATTTTCTCTGCAGAAACTAAAAATACATAAATATTAAAAAATATATATTTTAAACGGCCGTGTGTCTCCCGTTATTACAATAACTTCATTGCATTGCATTATAATAATACGTCGTAGCAAGTTTTTATTGTTGCGACAGATGTGGTTGCCTTTGATTTCTTTAACGTACGAGTAAGTCCCGAAATCTCATTTAGTCTATATTGAAAAATATTTTAGTACAATTCATTTGAATTGTATAAGTGCAGAAATTCCTGATTGGGGGCATTGCGTATTGTGCGGCGAAACTTAACGCCGCGCTTAGTATCGCCAGAACAAAACACCACTAATTATTTTCCTCGAGTAGACGTCGAACCTATAACCTTCATGTTTATAATCAGACGTTGTCATATTGCCCCACTATGGCCATACACAATTTTTTTTTTACGTTCAAGCTGTATTCCGCACTTGTAAAGCAATCCTGGGAACCTAGTGTTCAGATTCTCCATCGTCCATTAAGGCACTTATGTTCCCCACTTTCTGCCGAATTCTTGTGTTGAGTGGCGAAACTCAAGTCCCGCTTTTTCTCGTTACCAGAGCGAATAAAAGAAAATATTAAATATTTAATTCCCTTAAGTGGGAATCGAACCCACAACCGTTTACACGCTCGTGGCACTGCGCCACGACTGCCTCTATATATATATTAAGGTAAAATTAATTTAAGTGATTTCTCTGTCTGTCAAGCTACTTACATGATATCTAATAAGATATATGTATAAATATCAAATAAGTCTTTATAAGATATGTCTAGACAATTATCTTTAAAGTTAATATCTCAAAACATTTTCATCATGAAATAATTTTACGCTCTAATATAAAAGTTCATATAAATATTAAAATGTCTTTGAAGCCTTCAAACAGCTTGAAGGTTTTGTAATCTTCTATATTATTTATAATATTCTAAGAATTATTAAAATTACGAAATCATCACTAAATTTACCAAAAAAGTTTCTCTTATACTATATTATTAAAAAATGATACAAATAAATATTTCAGTACGTTTCTATTTGATGTATCACAACGATGGTTCCTGCGAAACTATTACTAGATTAAAACCAACATTCGTTTTGTGTAGTTGCATCTTTAATTAAAGTTTCTTGAGATTCCCGGGAGGACCTATTGTAGGATCCTGGAGTGATAACAGCTAAAGTTCAGCTGTATTTATTATGTTGATTGCCTTAAAGAAAGACAATTATTATTATGACAAAGTAAAAAATAAAATATTGCTTTTGTCATAGTAATAGTAATTTAAAATTGAGTTAGATGAGGAAATTAATGTTAAGATTTTATCTCTATTTTCTACTCAAACGCCGTGATTTGTACTGCTTGAGAGAAAGAAATTTAATTTAGGTATACTTAAGGTATTATAGGTAAACTTTTCTCCAAATAATTGGTAACAGATAAAGATTTCTGATGTCTTTTTTTTCCAACTTCAGAGGTAGACAGACGGAGGGAACTTGGAAACCTAGAGATAAGACATTCCGTACTCCATTAAGACATTTCCGTTTCCCAATACCGTCGAAATCACGAAGCATTACGTGTTGAGTGGCGGAACCCAACGTTGCGATTTCCATCGTTACCAAAGAAAAAATCCCACGAGTTTCATTCACCTGAGTGCCAATCCCTTATAAATGATAGACATTACTGTATACATCCGTTACATAGACAGAATGTCTCGAGTCTAAAGTCTAATTTTAAATACTATACAAACAAATTACATGAATGANTTGTTAAAAAAGTGGGTAGTTGAAAATAATTTATTTCCTATAATTTCCTCCATAACCTTCGCGTTTGTAGACACTAAATCTATTTTCTCTGCAGAAACTAAAAATACATAAATATTAAAAAATATATATTTTAAACGGCCGTGTGTCTCCCGTTATTACAATAACTTCATTGCATTGCATTATAATAATACGTCGTAGCAAGTTTTTATTGTTGCGACAGATGTGGTTGCCTTTGATTTCTTTAACGTAAGAGTAAGTCCCGAAATCTCATTTAGTCTATATTGAAAAATATTTTAGTATAATTCATTTGAATTGTATAAGTGCAGAAATTCCTGATTGGGGGCATTGCGTATTGTGCGGCGAAACTTAACGCCGCGCTTAATATTGCCAGAACAGAACGATAATAATTATTTCCCTCGAGTAGACGTCGAATCTATAAGCTTCATGATTATAATCAGACGTTGTCATATTGCCCCACTATGGCCACACACAATTTTTTTTTTACCTTCAAGCTGTATTCCGCACTTGTAAAGCAATCCTGGGAACCTAGTGTTTAGATTCTCCATCGTCCATTAAGGCACTTATGTTCCCTACTTTCTGCCGAATTCTTGTGTTGAGTGGCGAAACTCAAGTCGCGCTTTGTCTCGTTACCAGAGCGAATAAAAGAAAATATTAAATATTTAATTCCCCTAAGTGGGAATCGAACCCACAACCGTTTACACGCTCGTGGCACTGCGCCACGACTGCCTCTATATATATATTAAGGTAAAATTAATTTAAGTGATTTCTCTGTCTGTCAAGCTACTTACATGATATCTAATAAGATATATGTATAAATATCAAGTAAGCCTCTATATGATATGTCTAGACAATTATCTTTAAAGTTAATATCTCAAAACATTTTCATCATGAAATAATTTTACGCTATAATATAAAGAGTTCTTATAAATATTAAAATGTCTTTGAAGCCTTCAAACAGCTTAAAGGTTTTGTAATCTTCTATATTATTTATAATATTCTAAGAATTATTAAAATTACGAAATCATCACTAAATTTACATAAAAAGTTTTTCTTAAACTACCTTATTAAAAAATGATACAAATAAATGTTTAAGTACCTTTCTATTTGATGTATCACAACGATTGTTCCTGAGAAACTATTACTAGATTAAAACCAACATTCATTTTGTGTAGTTGCATCTTTAATTAAAGTTTCTTGAGATTCCCGGGAGGACCTATTGTAGGATCGTGGAGTGATAACAGCTAAAGTTCAGCTGTATTTATTATGTTGATTGCCTTAAAGAAAGACAATTATTATTATGACGAAGTAAAAAATAAAATATGGTTTTGTCATAGTAAGAGTAATTTAAAAGTGGGTTAGACGAGGAAATTTGTGTTAATAAATTCATCTTCATTTTCTACTCAAACGCCGTGCTTTGTTTTGCTAGAGACAAGAAAGAAATTTACTATTAACTATTTTACTTAATGTAAGGTAGTGATAAGACATTCCGTGCCCCATTAAGACATTTCCGTTCTCCAATACGTCGAAATCATGAGGCATTGCGTGTTGAGTGAAACCGAACCCAAAGTTGCGATTTCCGTCGTTACCAGAGAAAAAATCCCCCAAATTTCATTCCCCTGAGTGACAATCCCTTAAAAATGTTTAGACATTACTGTGTACATGCGTTACATAGACAGAATGTCTCGAAGTCTAAAGTCTGATTATAAATACTATACAAATTACTTGAATGACACTTATCAAAAACGTGACCATATCAGTTAATTAATGTAGACACTGTCTGTGAATGAAGGTACTCATTTTTGTAAAGATAATTCTCATCAATATTTTGTAAATTATTTCTTCGAATTAATGAATGAATGGCTGGAATTTACTGCTCTTAAAAAATTGTAAGATTAGTTTGTCACTGACTTGAGTTTACTGTTTGAAGTCGGTTTTTTTTATTTAAAAAAAATAATTTATTTTATAATTTTAAGTGATGGGTACACTTTAAAAAAATGCTTCTCGAATATGTAGGTAGTGGTAATCCTATGTAAAATTTCAGTCTTATTTTGATAATATTTTATTATATTTTGATAATAAAATATGATGATATTTTGGTATATTGAAAAATCTGAAGTAAGTCCAACAAAAGGTAAAGACTGTAAATCGTTGAGAAATTCCCTTGAATGTATATGGTCGCTATCATTAGTCCTGTAAAGGCACTTATAGCCTATAAGGGTGCAAAGTTCTCCTCGATATAAGTGAAGGAAGTCCAAAATTCAAGTTACTGTAAACAATTGTGGAGTTTCCATAAGTATTTGTCGTCTTCATTATTAGGCCCCTAATGACATTCACAACCCATCTAAATGTAAAGTTTCCATTCTAAAGTTTTCAAGTAGATTATCATCATATTCGACTGTGGTGACTCAAACACCCCAGTATCATTAATTTGCTCCTTAGAATTGAACAGTTCCGTTACTTTGTCATGCATTCCATAGTCAGGACGTAACTAAATTCTCATCAAACTACCCTCAAAATACATCCTTTACAATAAAAAAAAATAATCAATGTCAGTTAACCAACTCAAAAGTTCTGAGGTAAGATACATAAAAAAAGAACAGTCAAATTGATAACCTCTTCCTTTTACAGAAGTAACCGACTTCTGTAATTAGTCAAAAGAAAAATAATAGCAGTTTGTCCATCATGGAGGTGAGAAGCAGAAATTGACATCAAATATTTTAATCGTTATTAAATTGAAAACCTTCAAGTACTTCCGATGTGCCTAGAAATACAAATTCAAACAAAATGTAAACGCTCGCTAATTTCTACTTTGACATGGTAAGTTCCCGTTAACATTTAATGGGTATATCAATAGGCGACTCCGATTCGCACTTGACTGTATTTTTTTATTTTTGATACGTAAAAAATCAACTTAAAATCAAATTTCAAGCCACTTTTCATAATCTATACATCTATGTAGGGTAAGCCCTGACTTCTGCATTCATTTAACTCGCGTTTCTCGCCTCTAACTTTCATCGGGCTTATATTTTTTGTTCTATTCAATTATGACACTTAAAACTGAATTTAATTGGCAAAAGTTAAGAAGTTTATTTCGAAATGGTGAAATAGGACGCGACATCGCGTCGTTATTTTAATTTTATGAAAGTTTGTCTTGTTTTGAAACTCGTGTGTAACATTATTTTAATACACATGAAACAAAGATGTAAGTATATCAAATAAAAACATATTTACATATATATAATGATTTTTTTACCTTCACACTGTAACCCGGATATAGTATTGGTAGTCAGAGAGCACCTTGTGGCAAATCACTCCGTTCTCCACTTTTCTCCCAATTTTC